>KZ806896.1:18484-41746 GCA_000696205.2 Oncopeltus fasciatus | reverse complement strand
ATATACTTTTTTAAACCAAACTGTTATTAAATCTACCAGTGCCTTATAATTTGTTTAGAGAATTTCGTTTTACATTATATGGTTTTTTTTTTGTTTTTTTTTTTAAGTTGTGAAAAAAATGGTTTTGGTTTCGGCCAATGAGTTTTATAAAAAAAGTATTTCTGAAGAAAATGTTATTATTCAGCAAAGAATAAACGTATTATAAAAATTACACCCACTCACAACGCGCATACCTTAGGGATAATGGCGGGAGAGATAAAAATTAAATCCTTGCACACACACACACAGTAGGGATAATGGCGGGAGAGAGAGTCACGTACACCGTGCTAATTCACGACTGAAAATATTTTTAAATGGGGAACTAAAAGGGAATGATGGGGTATGTGTTGGTTAGGGGAAGGTTAGATGGAATTATCAAAAGTGAGGTTGTGCTTTATTTGCTTGCTCTGAAGAGAATAATTCCAAGTCCAAAGAGGGATTCAATGACCGTTTGTGTCATGACCTGTATTCATGGAATACAGCTTAGGAGCAGGGGAAAGGCAATAAGTAGAAGTTTTTTTGATAATTTTTTTAAAACAATTTCTTTATTTATTCCAATTCTTTTAATTTAAAAATTTGTAATTTGATTTCAACGAAGAACACATAATATTTAAAAAATAATATTAAAGTACAATGTCATACATTATAGTGACCATTAGCGATTATTCTGATGGTTTCGGAAACTGATGTTTTAGAATATTTGGTGAAAAATATTTGTTTATGCGAAGGGAGAAAAGTCTTTGCATGTTGTTTTATTAAATGGTATATAGTTTTTAGGTATATGTGAATGGAGAGGTATTTTGTCAAGTTGTTGTGAATGTGGTTCAGTCGCTAGAGGGGTGAATAAGCTGAAATCAAATTTGTGGTTCAGTAAATTGAGTGTTTAGCGAGAGCAGTGGTGGTTTTATTTTTTTTTTCGTGTCTTCGTAGTGGTGTAACAGTACAATTACGAGTGATGCTCGGGATTTCGTAGATTACGTTGGATATGTCAGTAAGGGGGGTGAGTTCTTTTAAGTTGGTATATAAATGTTTTAGTTGGTTGTTGGTTGAGATTCCTCGACTTAATTTAGGAAAAGTGTTGGTCATGACTTCTTCAATTTGTTTTTTGCTTAAGGTTGCAATATATAGAAAAATAAGCATATTTTTATTTCTATATAAGAGGTGTTGAGAGGAGTCATAATTTTTTTTAAAGAGGATTCGCCTCATTTTCAACCACTTAAGGTCCTAGAGGGAGGGGCTATCTGCAGGTTGTCATCCTATTATAAACACACATGGCTCAGGACAAGCTTTTATTTATCGATAGAAGTTTGCCATGTCGGGATTAGAACCCGCAGCGCCAGGATTGTGAGATCCGAACGGATCCCATGAGCCCAACTCCACCATTAAAATGATTGGAAGGCAATAATCATAGACGGAATTATTTTCATTTGAGGTGTTTAATGATAATTATTATTAACATAATTTCTTATATATTTCTGAGAGTTTTTTCTGCTATTAATCACATATATTTTTATATTTAGCTATATTTTTATACTAGATTACCTTTAACACTAGTAGATCATTTCCGTGTGAATTATTAAAGTTGTAAATTTTAAATCTGTAAGATTTCATCTATCTGAGAGATACGATAAGAACTGCAAACAATTTAGATTCAAATTATGAACATATAACTTGTATAAAATATGAAGCTGATACCTGGGGCGTTTCTTTTCAGAGCTTTTCACGCCCAGTTATGTTTTTTGTGCATGTTTATTCTAAAATCTTCAATCTTATCTCTTTCCAGCCTTATCTAATCTCGTTTTTCCCTGACGGCTGCACCTGACTGACAAGGGGTCTCTTTTCTACTTTAAATAATATTTCTCCTTGTATGGCACTCCTATTTCTTTATTTTTACTATGCGTTTTATTTATATTGATATAAATTAATATTTTATTAGAAGCATATATGCATAAGTCATATGAATTCAGGCGGATATAATCTCTTATGCGGCTATGACAAGTGGAAATGAGAACGCTATAAATTATTATAAAATGGTTGATTTTTTACATTTTTAAAAATGACATAATTTTGCATTTCTATAACATTTTAAATTAGAAATTCTATTCTTAGAACTGCAAATGTTATCCAATTATTGTGGAAAGATCAAATTAATTTCAGTAGGGGTTGTCTGTCTTATATCTGAAAATGACAGATGTGTTCTTTATTATGTGCACTTAAAATTAGTTTTAAAAAATGTATTATTATAGAACTTAAGTTTTAGAAACCTTGAATTCTCGATGCACTCTATTTTAACGCTTGGCCAATAATTTTAGTATTTTCAATGATATTTTTCATGCTTAAAATAATTTTTAAATAATTTTAAGCTAATAATGTCTAGCTGAACTAATCTAATTGGGGAGTTTTTGGTAAGCAAAATGTGAAATAGTTCATTTATTCCTTATTTTTATCTTGTCTAATACTAAAGATAATGTTAGTGTCAAGTAATGATGTGCTATTATCATTTTGCAATATTTTGTAATAAGAAAAATAATAAAAATAGAGATTTTTTTGTTGAGGTTCTGTCAAAGTTGACCCCCCTCTCCAAAACAAAAAAAAGTAAAAACATGTTTATTTATTAATATCTGCCGACGTTTCGTCTTACATTGTAAGCCATCTTCAGGGCTATCAAGAGAGCGAGAGAGGGCGTTTCGCCACCCGGATCAAATTTTCATGACTGGTTCAAATGTTCAGTCATGACTATTTGATCCAGGTGGCAACACGTCCTCCTCGCCTTCATGTAGCTCTGAAGACGGCTTACAACGTAAGCCGAAGTGTCAGCATATAATAAAAAATACACATTGCACTTTCTTTTGGAACAACCCTGACCGAACACCGGCAAAATTCTCTACTTATATGATCTCTATGGTATGAAACGTAAGAAAGTTATATGAGGACTATAAAATAAATTATTTTTAATATTTATAAGAGGTAAGCTTAGCAGAGTTCATTCGAGTTTTTAATTAAATCATTCAAATTACATTGGTTTGTTAATCTGACTGTTAAATAGTTAATTTAAATTTTAACAATTCCCCAAGAAAAAATATTAAAATGGACACGCACACTTATCTCTGTATTTGCGTACATATAATTTATAAACTGCTTGCATTCATGTAGGCACACGCGCGCGTNTATGTAAAAAATTTAATTTTAAAAAACAAGTATGCATTTTTTAATATTATTATTTATTATGAAATTGTAGAAAATTGAACAAAATTATTAAAACTATGTATAGTTTATTCTTGCTTGTATGATTTATGTGTATATGTAACAGTAATTATATGTATTCTAATTCTCTATGCTTCTGTTCTCTCTGTTGATTAGGATGATGGCCGGGGAGGACCAAGGAGTCTTGTTCTTAAGCGGGCAGAGGGCGGCTTTGGGTTCACCCTGCGACACTTCATCGTCTACCCCCCAGAGTCGTACACGGTTAGTTACTTCGGTCTTGTTATTGCACCCCTGCTTTTCCTACCTTTATCCGTCTCCCTCCCGCCTATCTCCTTACCAACTTCCAACTCCTTACTCCCTCCGTCCGTCCTTTACCCCATTGCAACCGTTTATTTAGTTTTCCCTACATCTCTCTCTCACTCTCTCTCTCTCTATCTCTCTCTCTCTCTCTCTCTCTCTCTCTCTCTCTCTCTCTCTATCTCTCTCTCTCTATCTCTCTTCTACGACTTTCTAAAAATATTTTGAAATTTTATTTTTCTTCTTTATTGCCGGGTATTAATTCCTTAAAAAAAAAAAAAAAAAGATTAAATGACCGCTAAAAAAAATTTAAATTAATATATACCATATTACCTCCTTTCTCTTTTAGTGTTCATAAAAATACCACTTCAAAGAAAATATTTTCTTGGATTAAGTTGTATTTTATATAAATTTTTTTGCCGTTTCATAATATTATGTTTTGTACTTTAATGGAAGTGTTTATTTGAAACTATTATTTTTTGACAATTTAATTCAATGTAATAACCGCTAATATCTAGATAAAAATTGTAGTGTTATATTATAAAAGGATAGTACCATAATAACTTTATGAGTTATTAACTATTTATAAATACTATTAATTAGTATTAGTTATTAGAAATAACTTCTATTAATAACTTTAGCCTTATTAACTTAAAATAAAACAGACAAAATATAGAAATTGCACTCTGGGTAAAGTACATATTAGTAATAGACTAATAATGCTTTCCAAAAGATAATTAAATAGTCAAAAGTATAATAAAAAAATAATAATACACTAGCTATTACTAAAGAGTACTAAAACTGCGGCTTTCGCTTACTTAATACAATGTATTTAATATCATTACCATTAGAACCTTTTGCCTCTGTCTTTCACATTATTTCACAAGATAGCATATATACTCATTAAATCTTAAGTATGGTAAGTGGATTCCCATAATATTTGTTACAGATAATAAACTGTTCCAAATTAAGATGTGTATAATTGTTTTTAAGTAATGCTTTTGTCCTTCTACTTCTAATCACTTTTAGTAAACTTTTCTTGTGGAGATAAGGCTATTCACGTTGGTACCGTGGTTTAAATTAGATTTTTTTTTCATAGATATTTACCAATGTTGCATTGGATAAGCTAAAAAAAAAAAAAAATGATAACTTGAACGAATAAGTGAGGAACGTAAATAAATAAATTAATATTTATTTACATTATTATTGTTACATTTAACATATATTTAAATGTTGCGTCATGGTACTATGAATAGCTTGATTTCTGTACGGGAAATTTGCTAAAACTTTTTTCAATAGAGCAAGGTTATTGATGTTTTTTTTTTTGTTTTTTTTTTCTGTCTAGATATTTTTAAAAATATTCTCTCTAGTTGTTTCTTTGAATGTATTTAATTACTTTTTCTATATTTATAAAGGTAAGTTATTTGTGTAGTATGATTTGTATTTACATGTAGTACTTAATTTATGTCAGCTCCAACTCAGCTGATTTCATTGTGTTGGACAGAGAGATGACTAGAAAGTAGGCATATGGTCGATAGGAAGAGGAATTAGTGCAACACCTAAATTAGTTCTATTGTGTCCTCCTGGTAACTGTTTTCAATCGTATCAAGATTCCTGATGGACATCCCAATGCCATGATTTTTTCCAGTCTTCAGTCATATTTACATGGGATAATAAACCACAACTAAATTAATATTTATAAATGCTATTAAAAGTGATTTTTTTTAAAAATTAATTGGGTTAGCGTAATGCTCCTTTTAGAAAAATTTCTTTATTTCAAAACCGTAATAGGTTGTTAAAGAGCAAAATCTTACTGGTGGGTGGGAGAATATCTTCCTTGAACTTCAAGTTCGATTAAAATTAATTTCTTCTTTCTAAGACCTTTCGTAAGTAGGTCTTCATAATTAAGCTAGTACGTTACATTTAACTGTATTTTGGTGGTTTAAATATTTATTCATTAAAAGTGATCGGAATAACATTTGCCTGAAACCCTTAATTGTAAAAGTTGTTCTTTAGCAAGTGGTTATTTTTTAAACAAAGCATATAGCAATGAAATAATAATGTTAATAATAAATATTGAATTAATTGTAAGTTGAAGCTGCCGAATCCTGATCAATCTATCATTTTAATGAAATGTAATTAGGTATTAAAAGATTGATCGATATAAATACATGTAAACAGATTGATTAGAAAAAGAGTTTTATGATAGTACTCAAATTTTATTGGTAGCATTATATCGATATATCGATCGTGCCTCTTATTATAAAACCGAATGGAACTTAATATATAGCATTAAATTAATTATTCAAAAATAGTCTCTGTTTTTATCAATTTAATTGCTTGATGTATAGATTTGATTTGGAGCTTGACACTTGTTTACAGACTTTCCTTAACCTTTTTGACTTTATTAACACGCAAATGGGCATATAACTCAATGCGCTGCTATCAAATGATTATTCACTTCATCGATTGATTAAGAATCGGGTGATTAATTTTTTTTGTAAAGCCTTGAGCTCTGTGACTTATCCTTTTCTCACCATTGTAATTTAAACGAATAGTATACATTAAAAAGTTATTTTTAATCAATGTCATATGAGTAATCTACAGCTGCTTTCATCCATTTTTACTGAAATCACCTCAATTGTTTTTGAGAATATTTATTTATGTATATTTTACGTTAGTTCCTTCTTGAAAAAAAATTTATTTAACTTGTCTGTGTTGGTATACCATTTGATGACCACTTGATGACACCTACTATCGTCACTTTAATTCAAACATGACTTTGTGTTGGGTTACCAGTAGTGTATAACAATTATTATTACTAAAATATGTAGTACAATTAACGTTAATTTATTTTCAATGCCATTTGTTTTTTTAGCAGCTAGTGTAGCTGATTAAATAAAAAGACAAGGGCAATTAGTAACTGGCATTAGAAAATTGAGTCTGAGTCGGTGCTGACCACATATTATTATGTTGAAGGTGGAGACTGAGTGGAGGGTATGATAGATATTGCTGGCCAGTATCCCGATATGAAATTCAAATGGGTCCCCTTCCATTTATTGATGAAGGTGTCCGGCTTATAACAACACGGGGGCATTGACTGCTAGTAGGGGCTTTGAAGTTTATTGATGAGTGTGAACACTCTCTTGGTGAACCTGTCATTCGAACTTGAGGTGTCATTCGGTAAGGAGTGTCGGACCCCTTTGCTTCTCTTTGCAGCGTCATCAATTCCACTAATGCGGTTTGGGGTAGTTGTTCGCGCTTAGCCGACATGAGTAAATGTCATTCAAGAAGTTACGTCCATTTCAGTTTACGGCAGTCCCCGTGGCTCAGGCTTATCTCAGCCCCTAAGGTGGTGCACCTCATTTCCGACTGAGGAAATCCTTTATTCGTATTTGAGAAAGTCCGGCCCCTCAAGGATTAGATAATCAGGATACCTTAGTGGGTGTGCGTGTACTCTAATTGTGAATGCTTGCCTTCACAACTATTAAAGCAAACATATTCTTCGTTCAAATCTTTTGAAACTGAATACATGTAATGTGAGGTTTTGTGTTATTTTGGCACTTCAAGATTAAAAGAAAAAATACTATAATGAATACTAAAATAAATAAAAAAAGGATTGTGAAAAACGATGTCCCCGTTTATATATATATTACATATGGCTTGTCGGATTAGGAACCGGTAGTGAATTTCTTATTTCTCTTTATTATTTCCGATTTTATATGGATTAAACTCGGTATTGTTTTAATACATATAATTTTGCATTGTGTTCAATTGCTTATACCATATTACCATATTTGGTTTCAATTTAAATGAGAATTGAAATTTTATTTCATCTAAAATATAGAAACGTTGATTTTTTTTTCTTCAAATAAGTATGTTATCTAATTTTATATTTTCGTATAAAAGAAAAACTGTAGGGGTATTATTTATTGTATATTTTGTTATAATTACTCAAATATCATTTCCAATGTGATCAAGATATCTCACGTATGACGATTCCGAGTAGTTAAATCACGCGCTCCTGTAATGCATCTTTTTTTT
Organism: Oncopeltus fasciatus; assembly: GCA_000696205.2. NCBI lineage: Eukaryota > Metazoa > Arthropoda > Insecta > Hemiptera > Lygaeidae > Oncopeltus > Oncopeltus fasciatus. The sequence goes on along the minus strand of KZ806896.1, from coordinate 34,162 downwards.
TTTTTAATCCATTCGTTAGTCATGTGACTAGTTCGTGTTTCATAGGAGAATGATTGATGATCATTATCATGGTAAGAAGCGGTACCTCTGAGTGACTGATGAAGTTGGGGCATATCTTTTCCTCTGAGACGACATTTGGATCATGTCTCCGCCCGGTCTCTGCACCATTGTGTAATGTCGTACGGCGGGGTCGGAGCGGTGTGGTGCATGCAGTGCCCTCTCTCTCTCTCTGGCCGAGTCTTGACAGTCAAAGAAGGACACGTTTTCACGTGTGGCAAAATGCACCCCCACTTACCATTTCCATTTGAATCAGGACTAACGCATCTGGAATTGTAAATAAGCGCTTAGTGCGCTCCCTTCGACCTAGCTCGACCCACCCGCTTCCTATGCCTCCTCGTCTTCCGCTAATACAAATATTCCATTTTCCCGATGACCCTATTGTAGGACATTTAAAAAAAAAATACTAATAAAAGTACCGATCATACATTACAATGGCTGTATTGACATGTATGTTCACGTAGGCTTCGACGGTCGTCAGATGTATTTTCCGGGTTGGACCGTGTCAAGTTGTTGTTATTCGCCGAGCTTTCGCACATCATGTGATGGCTTCTTCAGATCTGAAAAGAGAATGAGAGTTGTAAAAGAGAGATTTTTACATATAATTACCCGGAAGAAGAAACGGTAAATATATTGACATGTATGTTCTATAGAAAATTTTGGCTTATTAAGATTTACGGGTGTAATTACGAAGGTTGAGCGTTTTACCTCCTAAACTTTCATTACCTTTAATGTTCTTTCCGGCTTGTAAGATCAAATCAGACATATAATCTTAACAGTATAGCTAAAACCTCACTTCTAATCTATTGATTTTATTGTGTAACTCCTAAAATCTGTTATTAATAAAGAAATCTTTACTGAGTTTCAATACCTGTTACATCGAAAATCAATTTTTATTCACACTTGGCATTTCAGGTAATCCTCCACCCACTCTTAGTCTCAAGATTTTGCTCTGTAGCGCATTTAATCTTTAACGTTTAACGGCAATACACCAAATATCTTACGAAAAACAACTAATTTTATCTTGTTAAGTTAAAACCTTACAATGCATGTAAACTCTCATTCATCAGCGTTCATTTTCGATTTGTAAAACATAACAATTTTGTTTTATCTATAAATTAATTTTAAGTTTCATTATTTTGAACTAAATATTGCGCCCTCTACACTGAAAAAAAAGGGTTTTTTTTCTCCCTCGGACTTTGTATTCGTAGGAATTCCCAATCTCTTATCGGGCTCATTTTTCTCTACAAAGAAAGTTTGGTTCTTCTCTTAAAATGTTAACGTGTTTGTTAATGTGTTTTGGATTTAAACCTACTTAACGAATTTCATTAGCGAAAAATGGAAACTGTAACCTTTAGAGCTCCAACAGACACACACGTACACCTTGCCCTTACTTTTTTATGCCTAGTAAGTCGGATTGGAGAAAATATCGAAGAAATTTAAAAAAAAAAAAAAATCTTATGAGAACAACCTCGATTCCCTAAAATGATTTATGGCTGCAATGATTCTTATTAGGCATTTTGATTTATTGCTTAGTATTCTTATCAACCATTGTCATAGTTGCTCTTATCTTTGATGAATGGGTATTAATATCTATATCGGCTAATTTTATTTCCAAAATATTTATTGTTATCAGACTGAGAGTAGTAGCAGAATATTTTGGGTTAAGTCCTAAAATTTATTCATGTATTAATTGCACGATAATTTTTTTTATAAACATTGGCATTTTATAACGATAGATTATTAATATTATTTATTTTATCGTAGGTCAATTTTAATCACTATTTTATCTCTGAAATTTTATTACCGACATTAACTGTATACAAGCTGATTTTGGCTTATGAATGAATCGTAGATGATTTTTAGCTTATTTTTATCTGTGATGTGTCTTCACTATATAGTTACTCCCATGCTTCTTTTTAGGATTAGGATCAGGTTATAGGGCGATCAACATCATGGTTATTACGCCCTGCCGATGCTTCTTTTCCCTTCGAGTTCCAATTTTGATCTTGCATCTTTCCCATTAAAGAATTATTATCAAGCCGAACGTCTTTGGACAATTTTTGTTTATTTATTTATTTTTAAATCTTCTTTTATCCCTACCCCTAATTATAGACAAACCTTTAAAATTTAAACCCATACAAATTTTCAATATTGGTTTTCATTATAACTTCTCCTGTCATGCGCTCAATTAAAGAAAAGAAGCATTTTTGGCAAGTCATTATCCTGGCTGTTGGTATGTGAGCCTGGATCTACATGCGTCTGGATAATTTATTTATTAGTCATGTGTGTTTCTTTATGTGCGATTTTCTAATTATTTAGTCTATCATGCCTCTTAACGCACTGTTGGCAATGGCTTTCAATTTTTCTTTACGAAATTCACCGTTTAAAAACAAAGCAAAAGGCAAAAGTATTTCATTGAGCAAAATTGGAATAATGGGAGTGGGATTACCTCTGACATGTCGAGCGGGAGTAAAAGTAGTTTTTTTTTATTTATGAAGTTGAGTTCATTATATTTAGTTTTAAGTAATAGTACTCAACACTGCGCATGACTGAAAATTCAATTTATCTATATGTTTGCATTCTTAGAGTGTAAAAAAATGTATGAATGTAAATTATATGTTTATATGCCGGGAAATTGAAGCATAGAAAAAATATTTTACATTTTGTTCTTAGATGATTTTAGTTGGGGTTCGGTCAAGGTAGATACAAAAAAAAAAAAAATACAAATTTAAAAAAATACACTTTTTTACAAAGAGAGAGTTTGTTGACCGTAGATATTATTCTAAGATGATTTTAGAGTACACTTTTTTACGTTTCGCAAAATACACAATCGAAAAATACACAATCTGCCAACGTTTCGGCTTACATTGTAAGCAATCTTCAGGGCTGCCTATCATGAAGACGAGAGAGGACGTTCTGTCCCTTAAACAATTAATCAGAGGGAATAGAATAAAAAATCTATCTGTCCCAGCCAGGAATCGAACCTGGATCTCCTGCTATCCGGGCCGGTGCATTTACCATTTATGCTAGCAGGACGCGCTAGATATTTCATTAAACACCCTCTACAATAGCGAGAGCCTGCCCCTTAGTTCACATTTCCATTTGTATGTGAAAATACAATAATTTGTATTGTTCTTGGATCTACCTTGACCAAACCCCAACTAAAATCATCTAAGAATAATATCTACGGTCAAAAAACTCTCCATTTGAACATTTTAAATTTTTTACCTAAGCTGTAAAGATCTACATTGATGGTTTGTCCAAAAGTTAGATAAATAAGAAAAGTTATATAAATGTGTGTATGTATATATGTATATATAATATATATGAGAGATTTATCTGATCTTAAAATAATTATATTGTTGATGCTATATTTTGTTTAATTGTTGTGTAATGAATATTTATAATAGTTATTAGAGGATTTTTACGATTTTTAATAAATGAACAAGCATGTAATAAATTATTCTCTAAATATTTTATGATCATATCTTGATTTCGTTGTTCAAACCTCTCAGGTTTTTTTCGGTCCGTCATTGACAGGTCTAGCAGCAATCTTGCTAGAATCTGTTTCAGGTTGCTCTCGTCCCGTTACAAAAGTGATCTTCCGGCCCTATTATTAGTGTGGACACCCGGGGAACATCACTCTGCTATCCCACGGATTTGTCCATCTCGACAAAACTGACTAGCTGGCCAGAGCTGTGATTGCACTTCGGAAGGTGATCACAGCTCATTCGAAGTGAAAATAACAAGTACTTCTTACACATTAGATAAGCGTTCCTTTTTTTTTTTTAAATATAAAGTTTAAATTGAGAGATTAAAGAATTTTCGATACTTCCTATGGACAAATACTTAGTTAAAAAAGAAAAGGGGTCCTCAATTACTAAAACGAAGCATTTTTTTCATCTCAATAAAAGTGGAGCTACCTCAGAGTAAAAGATAAAATTTCGTTAGTCGAAGAGATGAATGAGGAGATTCTTTTTTATTGCTGAGGGACATTCACATTGGCTGCTGCAAATTAGAGACTCTTCCTAGTTTTATAGTTAAGTATTCTCACCTTTTCTCAAAGTTTTATGAACCATAAATGTTGGAAAATGCCCTGTGTAGTTTATTAGATTTTTTTTTTTTTTTTTGTTGATGTTCGGCAAAGTCGATCCAAAAAATATAATTTTCGAAGTGTGTATTTTTTAAATTATCTGCCAACGTTTGTTTCGGTTTACATTGTAAGCCCTCGTTAAGATGATTTAAAAAATACACATTTTAAAAATTGTATTTTTTGTTTCTTCTTTGACCGAACCCAACAAAAAAACATCTAATAATAATATCTATGGTCAAAAAAACTCTTCATTGAACTTGTGTAGTTTATATTGTCACTAGGGCATCGAATTGCGTAATTCCAAACAAATTATACTCTGAGTAATTTTCAGACACCGTACAACTTACATATTAACAGGGCTGAATTGCAAGGCCAGAATAATCCCATTATGTATTATTTTTCTAAATCTATCTTATCTTGGTTTTAGTATTTTTAAAAAATATTTCGGTTGGTAAAAGCTTTGTTGGCTTAAGTGAGGAATTGTATCTGTGAAGAAAGAGAGCGAAGATGCTGCACTCCATCCAGTGGAATAACACAATCAGGACTGCCAACAAGCGTTGATTGGTTTATTATTTAATCGCGCCACTGCTGACGTAAGCATCCGACACGTTGGCGGGATCTCCATGTCCCTAGTGCCGTTCTTGACCAGAGGTACAGGTTATGCGGTTCGTCAAGTGTAGGAGAGGAGGAGTGGCGCTCTGTAGCATCTACCCAGGTCTCTGGACAACTGACAGAACTGTGAACATTTCCAGTGGACAGATGTCAGCAGGTGGCTGATGTGGGTGCTCGACTGTGTACAATCCGGTCTGAGTGCCATTGTCTGGTCAAGAGCTAGGTGGGTGAGCGGTATTACGGGGAATATGGCTGACAGGGGTCTATAAACAAAGAATTTTGGAAAGACATTGGTAGTTGTTCGCAACTACTGTAATATATCTAGCTGTAAAATGTCTAATTTATTTCTCATAAATTTTATTATAATGAGATGTAATAAGAACTTTTTTTTTTCTATTTTGTTTAAACCGTATTATTGTTTTAGAAGTTCTAAAGGTTTATCATGGTAGAACTCGATTTGAAGTTTCCTGTCACCTTTTGAGTGTGCATTTCTAAAATTAGATTACATTTTAATTGTATTAAATATATTTTTTAATAATTATTTAAATTCACATTGATGAATCATTTACACATTCTCCTTTACGATTAGCAGCTCTGTTTTATTTCACATTTTTTGATATTTCATATTCGACATCCGCCATTTTGTAATTGAATTTTCCACCTTTACTTTTTTTTAAATTATCGATTCAGGATGTATTTCCATAACGTTTTTAATATGGCAAATCGTGTTTCGCAAAATTGTGAATATGGCTTTGCGCCTGCTTATATGGAAATAATCCGAATAAGTTGAGCTCCCATTTATTTTTTCAACTGTCCAAAACAATGATAAATAGTCTTATTCATTTTGTCTCCAGGGCGAACAGTTTTACTTCTAGGTTGCATATATGAATATTTATTGCCCAATTTACTTCATTTGCTGGCAAATTTCCAATACATCTTTTTTTTGTTTTAGGTTATTTTAAAACATAAAATGGTTAAAACTTGTATTATTTTTTCGATATTCGCTCTTTCTTTCGTACCTTTGTTATAAAGTCAACTAAGAAAAAACAGAAATCTTACTTTTTGTCTTAAGTTCTTCGCCTCTTATATGTTTTGTTGAAAAACTTCGCATTCCTTGGAGATTTGGAAACTTTGGCGCTGTTAATATAGTGCACTGAAATTGGAATTTCTGGTTTGCGTTCAACTTCTGGCTAGGATAATCAAGATTGTTCCATAATTTTTTTCTGTTATGGAAGGTATAAATTGAAATGTATTTTATAAAATTTATATTAAATTATTATTAATAATTTTCGAAGTAGCATTTAAAATTGTAAGAATTGCGTTTTATATTTAGAGTTGAAGTACCTTCGTATTCAAAATAACTGATTAATTGATATTTCTTAAGTATTTTTTTTATAAAGATTTGCTGTTTACCTAAACTTACTATTTTCAGCTTAGTTAGGCCTCGTCATGACCACTTATTGCATTTATTGAAACGTTTGGGGCTACGAATTGAAAGTTATAAATAACTGAGGGAAATTTAACGATTAAAAATATATTTTTACAGAGCAGTTGCTCCGTATATAAGTTTTGACTGGAGACTTTAAGTGGCAGAGAGAAAGAAAGTAAAATGCTTCAGAAAAGTGATACTATTGGTAAGAAATGGTTTTCCTGTCGTGGAACGTGTACCAACATATCTGTCATCTCCAGACTGTTCTAAATGACGTGTGACTTGTAGTGGTGCCTCCACTTCTCTACCACCACACCTGTAAATGTCTCAAGTTATTTCCTTCTGCGGAAAGTCCCCTCCTGAAGGAATTCTTACTTGTACACACTCACATGCCTCTAGCTTTTGTCAAAACTTATTTGTTTTTATTTATAAGTATTAATTTTGTTGTAGTATATTATCCCACGTAAATTTTAAACAATTAATGCGTGGGAGTAGAATAAAAAAATAGTGTGCTGGGATTTTAATATTTAAGTTTATTTATATAATTTAAGTTATCTGGCTTGTCCCGGTGGTGTAATTGGTAGCATTCGTGCCCGGAAAGCAGGAGATCCAGGTTTGAGCCCTGGCTGAGAGAGATAGATTTTTTATTCTATTCCCTCGCATTAATTCTTATTTGTTTTTGTTGTCATTCTGTATTTGTGATATTAGGTGAGTATCTAGATAAAAAAATCGTTAGTGCTTATCATATCGTCTTCACAGAAAAATGTATAAAGTTATTTTCTGATTTCTAATGATGTTTGTTCTATGGATATTTTGTCTTTATCATTTATTTGAGTTGAGAGTCATTTGTTGACTAATGCAACAATCTCTCTTTAACCTCACCCACTTCCAATCGTTTGATTTAATATATTATCGAACTTGGCAATCTGTTTGCGAGAGTGTTTTTTAAAAAATTGGCTTTTTAATTCTTCAAATTGTGTACGTTGAGGCTAATGTCACAAATCATATTTTCACTCCCTTCTGTGTTGGATCTGTGAAGAAACGAATAAATCTTTACCCCTCTCTCAGAAAGATCCCCTTCTTAATGGTAATTCTACCAATGTTAAAAATTGGTTGTCTTACGCAAAATGTGTTAAAGTTAAGCACATTAACTCATATTTATTTGAAATAAAATACAATGTTGTAATAAAATAAAACTACTAGAAATCTTCAAGAACTTTTTTTTTCCACTTTTTATTGTCTGTTTATTATCTTCTCCTTTTTATTAACTTATTTTTGAAATGTTAGAAGTAGGATTGTTCTAACGGTAATAATTATTAAAAAAATAAATCCAATTATTTTTTAATTCTACGGTTTAGATAGTAACATTGGTCAAACAAATTTTGACAGAATCTGCCAATAAACTTGTTTGTCCCTCCGAGTTCCATACACCTACTCGCTACCAGTAATTTCTCAAAAACCTCCAATTGTTTGCAATCCTTATTTGTTTTTTGTTTTTTTGTGCCGCTTAGGGTCATGGAAGAAGGGGCAGCCTGCAGTTTGCCACCACATTCTAAACAACCATGGCTCACGACAAGCTTAGATAAATACTTGCCTTGGACGGGATTTGAACCCGAAGCGTCAGGATTTCGAGATCCCCTGAGCTACCCTGGCACCTCTTGATGTTGTCAATGATCTGTACTTCAGATATTATTTTTAGAAGTGATAGTTCATTCATATTAAAAATGGTACTATGGAAAAGGTTAAGTGTTTACGGGGCATCATAATACAACATGCCACATAAGTTCTAAGGCTGGGCGGGCCCCTGTTATCAATGTGTATCAACTACATTCGGCTTGTTTTTGTAAATTATAAAAAGGATACGTTGAAATGTACGAAATCGGATGAATAGGAAGGGTAGTAGAGTGATTACAATTGATTAATTATCCATATCACCATTATTATTCGTGTAATGAAAGAACGTTTAAAACATATTGATTGTAAAATTTATTAGTAGGTGTATTTCTGTTGGGGTTCGATCAAGGTAGACTAATAATACTAATGATCTCTAAATATTTAAAAAAAAATTCCTTTTGGTACTATATTTAAACTTTTCTCAGTTCCTGAAATATGTCATAACATTGAATTTTGCGTTATTCCTGGAAATGTATTTAGGAATTACTCATTTTGCTTTTTTGATTGTTTTCTAATTGTAGTCTTACTAATTTATTTCGTTTTATAACCTAAGAAATATGATGTCTACTACTGTTGAGAGGAGAAATGTAGGCAAGCAACTGGCATTTTTTTGTTGAATTGGAAATGCACTTTTTTTTTTTTTTTTCCAATTCCCTTGAGAAATCTATTGTAGCAGTTGTAGGAAAACCGCAATTATTCCTATAAGCATGGCAGCTTACAATACTTCCCCTTTTTTCTTGGGGATATTTTAGGTGGGGGGGGGGGGAAGGAACACGCTCTCAACTTAGCAATACTTTCACGCCTGCAACACACCCGAGAGAAAGCGGTCTATTTTCAAGTCGATGCAAGTAGATACATTTCTGCCTGCATTGGTATCTTATTTGCTTGTTTGGCAGCCTCCTTGGTTTGTCCTAGGTCATCCCTTTCTTAAAGTGAGCTGATTGCCAAATTTATATTACTTAGGAAAATTTTGTTTGATGTTAAATGAAAAGGTTTTGCCCGTGGTGGGATAAAAAGTGTAGTGCACAGACAAAAAAAAAAAAATCACAAGGAGTAAAATTTCGGGGATGTCTCGCTCTTCGTTGGTGAGGAGAGAAGAGAGACTGTGTGTGTATATATATATATATATAATTACATGTGTTTAATTGCCAATATTATAGTTCATAAGAATTTCCATATTTTATATACATTTATTAAATCGAATTCGTTAGCAGAAGAATGTTTAAACTTAAAATTTTAATATTATTAGATGATTTTAGTTGGGTTTCGGTCAAGGTAGATCCAAAAAAATACAAATTTAACAAAAATGTATTTTTTAATAAAGGATTATCTGCCAACGTTTCGGCTTTGAAGATGGCTTACAAAGTAGCCCGAAACGTTGGCACATAATCTTTTTAAAAAAATACACTTTTGATAAATTTGTATTTTTTGGATCTACCTTGACCGAACCCCAACTAAAAACATCTAATAATGAAATATTTATCATCTAATAATAATAAATATCTGCGGCAAAAAAAAACTCTCCATTTTAGAATTTTAATTTAGGATTTGAAACTTAAAAGGGAGCTACGTCCTTGTAATTGAATTGCATACGTTAATTAATCAGTTTCTCTCGTAAAATAATAATTGTAAAACTATCGCAACTATTTAAAAAAAAAAAGAAATTTAAGTAAACTATATTCTATTTTCATAAAATATTTATAAAACTCATATCATATGAACTATAATAATGGTAATGAGGAATATGCAATTAAAAATACACATGTATTTACGAGAGAAGCGAATTTTCAAACTTTAATGATTGTTCAGTCGTTTCCTGGTCATTTGTTTATTTTCAGGGCCAATAAATACATCCTCGAGGTAGTAGCTCAAAATCATTTTCACCCTCAAAGGTTTTGTCACGATTCCGTACGCGCAGTGGACTATAGTGGTGGGTTGGGGGGGGGGGGTGAGATCCCTCCTCACCCCTGTAATTGATAAGGGTAAGATCCCCGAAGGGTGGTAGCCGTTTCCCTCGCCAGGTACACGCGGGCCGGAATGAGGTCGAATATTGCATACGCGAGGCCCTATATGGCCGTGTCTGCCTCCCGTGCGGCCACTGTCAACTGCCGCCCGCCGGACGAGTGTCTCCCCTGCCTTCTAAGCTCACCCACCGCTCCGTTCGCACCTCAGGTATTTAAACAGTAGATACTCATTGAGTTGTACCTGTTTAAAATTTTAATTTTGGATTTCAAACTTAAAAACGAGCTACGTTCCTTGTAATTCAATTGCATACGTTAAATAATCAGTTTCTCTCGTAAATTAATAATTGTAAAACCATCGCAACTAATTTAAAAAAAAGGAAGTTTAAGTAAACTATATTTTACTTGTACTAATATTTATGAAACTTATACCAAACGATCTATAATAATGGTAATCAAGTATATGTAATTAAAAACACAGTTATATCAATGATCATTGGATAGTATTTTTAAAGTTTAAATACATTTATTGCCAGTTATTTTATATCCATCACGAGTGAGGAGCGTAAATTTAGGGAAATTTCTCCAGTGTGTTTGCTGCCATTGTTTGCAAACAAATTAGGAATTTTTTTTAGGAATTAATATTTTAGCAGGAATTTAATTTACGTTTTACTTATATGGTAAGAATATTCAGATTTAAAAAAATGTAAACATTCATTTAGGAAAATGTTAAACTAATTACTTCCCCTTGAGATTTAATATGCTCGGAGTTTTTGAAATCAGTAAATAAACCTATTATTTTATGCTGTATTATTCGATTTTATAATTAATAACTGCGATAACAATGAATTAATATTTCTTTATACTAAAGACACATTAAAAATCGAAACAAAGCCAGCTTCAGCACCAGAGCCTAAATAAACATAATGACATGATACCTTGTTTGTAACCTGCCCACCCGACCGTGTTTGTGTTGTGTATTGATTTAAAAATAGTTTTATCAGACAACCCCAATAGATACATTCCATTTAGAAAATTCGTTGAAATTGTTCGATTTTGCTTTTTTTGCATTGTTTTGCTCTCTTCTTAGTTAGTTTTAGGGGAGCGTTACTCAGTCTTTACTTAATTTAAACTTTGGTTTATTAAATGGTTTTAAATCATTTTTGATTAACTACACGTTTTTTAAAATATATTTCATATATCTTGACCGAACGGATCCTTACGATTTTCTACTCCATAAATTCCCAAGTCCAACCAACTATTGTCTTCGCATGGAAATATATTTAATCTTAATGACTTTGTGCGATTATCATTTTTGTTTAATTATCAGCTTTGATTAATGATTGCTCCGCCAGCCTGAAGCTATTGAACTCGCTTAACTTGCCATCTTGGTTGCCTTAGTTGCCAGTTGTCGGATCTTGAGTTAAGTGTTTTCGCCATTTTATTTCTAAAGGTTTGACAGTTTACTAATGAAAAGACAATTTAGCATTAACAAGTTGAATCATTGCCACTCCCTAACATTTTGAATGAGATCTCTCTTTTGTTTTCAACTTGGCATAATATATTTTTCGTAAAAACATACGAAAAAAAATTAATTCGAAAATGTCATAAGAAATCTTATTATAGTGTCATCAATCCAAAGTTATTTAATTTTGAATTCAATAATACATTTTATTTGAGTAAAATACATTGTTTTGAATTAAAACCTTATTAGTTGAAAACGACTTTCTAATTTTATTAAACCTAGAGGCTTTTTTTCTCTTAAGCTTATCAATATTCGAAACATTATGTATAGGTATTTTTTGTTTATTTGAATTTTAATATGTAAGCTTTTATTAGATTTAAGTTCAATTTTTTTTATTTACAATTCAAAAAAATGTGTGTGTTTTTTTTTGTGGACCAATTTTTTTTATACAGTTTCAATTGCTGGAATAAAGATCGATCCATGTACCGATTGGTCTCTTTCCTTTGATCGTTTCATTTTTTAATCTTTTTGATGTCGATTGAATTTGAGAAGAACTGGTTGTATTTGTTTGTATTCGTGAAGTATTCGAGATAGGATATGTGGGTGTAGTGATTCCTTGCCATTTCGAAGAAGAAAACCTTTTCCTCGATCATTGATCTGCGTGAGATTACGCTGTCCCCTAACATTTCCCCACAATCTCTAGCTGCAGTCTACAACAATCGTGATCCGACATTCAATCTCTTATCTTGCCGAGACTGCAGTAGTGGAGAGAGACGCCTTGACCTACTGTCGTCGAGGCCCTGATATTACATAGCCGCCGATTCTGGAATCTGTACGACCTTAAAGCAGTGAGGTTGGGAAGGTGAAGAGAGGGGGCACGTAGGTCCGCCAATCTCTTCTCTCTCTCTCTCTCTACACACACACACACACACACACACACACACACACACACACACACACACACACACACACACACACACACACACACACACACACACACACACACGCACGCACGCACGCACGCACGCACGCACGCACGCACGCACACACACACACACACACACACACACACACACCCCCCCCTCGATCATCCTGAGTACTCGGACAATCTCTTTATTAAATGAAGTTCCGGAGTTCGGATATACATTGGAGAGTTTTTTGACCGTAGATATTATTAGATGTTTTTTGGGGGGTTCGGTCCAGGTTGATCCATAACAAAAAAAAAAAAATACAAATTAAAAAAAAAGGTGTATTTAAAAAAAAAATCGACGTTTCGGCTTACATTTTTAAGCCATCTTTAGGGCTATCATGAAGACGAGAGGGGACGTCTAAGTCCACATTTTTATGACTGGTATCACCTACATCTTTTGGATCTACCTTGACCGAACCCCAACAAAAAACATCTAATAGGATATATATTGGTTTTCTTCATGTCTACTTTGGTGTGTTTTCTTGAATTCTGCGACCATTGAGACGAATCATGGTAGAGATTCTCTGTTCCTTAACATTGACATGTTTCTTTCATCTTTCTCCACTAATTTGTCCATGGTCTGTCTCTTTCCTTAACCTTTCTTCTTCATTAATACGACATTCATCTTAAATCTCAGGATAAAACGAAATAAGGCAGATATGAACATTCTTCTTGATAAAATCTTGTATCTTAAAATTATAATAAAAATCAATAGAATATGATTAGCAGAAGCTCTACTGATTTAATAAATTAGCTCAATTCTGTGTGAAATATTGATATTTCATCTAGAAATTTATATATACAATAAATAAGAGATATTTCTTGAATTTTCTTATAGGTTATACGGATAAGTATAATCCATTGTTCTTTACAATGAAATCTACGAGTACAGAAACCCAGATGTACGCCAACCGTCACGATTTATTTATGGTGGAGCTGAGAGCAGGGCCTGGAAACCACTGGGCTGATGAGATTTTCCCGAAAAGGCCGCAGGATAGCCGCAAGTGGAGGCCAATATCATCTGTACTAGCTGCTGTGTTCTCAGATATTGACTCTTAGTAGCTTTAGGGATCGTGCTAGCAACGCTTCATGTGGATAGATTAATCTCCTTCAGAATTTGACTATCTCAGATAATCTTTGCTCTCCTAATATCTTTGTAGGCTAATGGTTTTTCATAGGTTTTTTTTTTTTTTGCCTGGAGTGGTATCTACTCGACATATAAGATAAATCTGGGGCGAGTTCCATTCGTCTCGATTAATATAGTGTGGTTTCATACAATATTTAACTGATTAAACTAAATGTAAAGTTTTGCATCTAGTTTAAATTCCCCACGTCTCCCTTAACGAATAAAAATGGTACGATTAAATGATAAATATTGAAATTTACTTTCAAAATTAAAGCAGCGTAAAATAACTGCACAGAATTATGAAAATCCGATCTGGAGTCTTTCCGACCAAGTAGTGCACTGCTCTATATTCGTTATAATGCATCCTTTTTACCCAAGAAAAAATAAATTTACATATCCATCAGACATTTTTAAATTTGTGAGAAAACTACATCAGATTTACTTAATGTTGTGTGAAAAGGAAACCATATTTATTTCACTCAACTTGTAATAAATGTTAAGTAGTTTTCTCTCAAAATTAAAATGTCGAATGTATTATAATAAACATAAATAATGTATGATAATATGATGTTTTACTAAATAATTTGAGTAAATCTACTTTTTTAGTAGAAGATTTTCTTATTATATTTAGGTTAATCCACTCTCCATTTGTTGAGTTTGGAAAGATCTCCAATATAAATATAAAATAAAAAATGATAGATTTTGTGTGTTTTCATAGTTTAATATTAAACAAATTATGTTAACATGGAGTTTTTTGACCTTAGAGATTATTATTATGTTTTTTTGTTGGGGTTTCGTCAAGGTTGATCCGAAAAAATACAATTTAAAAAATGTGTAGTTTTCATGACTCTTCATGACAATAATGTTAATGTTTTCTATCAAACTTATAGCAATCTTATTTCAACTCATTGCGAGATAATGCATTTAAGTAAATTACAATAACTGACAATAAGTTGGAGATTTGCCTCAATTTAGCGGCCAAAGTTTAGATATATAAGCGGCTAGAGGAAATTTAAAGAAAAATTGTAGTAATACATTTTTAAGAATCAAAAATGTAAGCATTTATTTTAGGTTTTACTATGAACTACCCATTCTGCTAGGCAAATCTGGACTTCAACCACACCCGCTTTGTGGGAGCTCCGACATTGATAATATATGACAGATGTAATTATGATTAGAAGATTGAAGCGTCAAGTTATCTCATGTAATTTGAAGTGCATTTTTTTGTTGTATTTACTCTATATCGTAAAATGATTGTAGCCTTGTAGTACATTCTTGTCTGAATGGTTGTTAATTATTTTTTGCGTGGCACTCAAGTTCCCTGATTGTGCGTCCCGTCTCAGTGTCTTGCCGGCAGCATGTATATGCGATGTAATTCTGGCCGATATAAATAGGACCACTTAATAACAACCATTACCGGTTATCGACTGCACTTTTCCTGTCAGTCAGCCATGTCTGATCTTAATTAATCGTCAACAGATGAAATTTTACCGCGTTTAAAACATGTCAGCCGTTGCCTTTTCTTATTCAACCTTCCTTTTCCTACATCTTCCTAAATTACGCCTTCCTGCTTCTGTTAAACTTCGATTATTTACAACTTGCATCAGAGCTAATCGTCGCTTTCTCTTTTATCTCCCCCCCCCTCATCACTTGTTTTCCATTCAGACTTTTATTTTATATAACCGCCACGCCATTTTCTTTTATACAACCTGTTTTGTAGTAGATTGTTGTAGACAAAAAAAATTGGCCTATTACGAATTTCATAAGTCAGCAGAACAATTTATTTATTGATAAATAAGCAGCCTACAAACTATAAACGAAGCAAAAGAAAAAAAGAATATGACAAAATAAGCATAATTTAAATTAGAATTTTCGATTGGTCAATGTTATTAATTTTATTTAATTTATGTAGCCATTATTAATTTTTTTTTAAACAAATGATTTTAGTGCCCAAGTTAGGATTAAGTAGATAGAATTAAGATAGATCGGTAAAATTGAAGCGCGTATTTTTTCAGGTAAGAGTAATTACCCAAGGATTTGGCTTTCGTAGTTTCTTCTATTTTGTCCTCAATAAACATATATATTTCAGGCTGTCGAATTAAAACAATAAAAGGTAAGGGGGGGGGGGAGGCGCCACGGCATCTCATGGGATACGTCAGGGTCTCGCCAATTTCTAGACAAATAAAAGCTTGCTCTGAGCCGTGGACGTTTAGAATAGGTGGATGGCCCCTTCCTCCATCACACTAAGTGGTTAAAAGTAAAGCTAACACAGTAAATTATATATATAA
>KZ806896.1:3316-18444 GCA_000696205.2 Oncopeltus fasciatus | reverse complement strand
AGTTTAAAGTCACATCTATATATATATATGTAGATAGGAGTTATCGGTGGCCCACTCTTTAGACGCGAGGTCGGAAACCTCGGCCTTCTGATTTTGAAAATGGAAGGGCTGGAGGCGACAAGTTGTGTATTCTACTGCTTCCGATCTTCTGTTTGTGACTCACTGGAGCATCTCTTTGTGTTATGCCGCTGGCCTGTCTGAAGAGATCCATTTGGGACATACACAAGCAGCGGGCTCGAGTCAACCTATCATGGCTTCTATCATGAAATAAAAGGTAACCAATTTCCATGGATATTTAGAATAGGGTGTTTGCTTCTGAATTACCCCCATAACCCTGAGAGGTTATGTATTTACGCACCCACATACATATGCATGTATGCTCTCATTCGAAACGTTTCTGTTTACGATGGAGATTGGCCATTGTTGGTTAACTATTGAGAATGGTTGTTCTTAGTTGCTATTATTGCTTGCGGAACGTTTGAGCATCCCTTGACGCTATCCAACGCGACCAAGTGAAGCATTTATTAAGCCAGTATAAATCCCTCCTGGCGATGTGGTGTCGGTCACTCAGCTCGCGGAGAAAGCTGCCCTGACTCACTACTCTCACCGCCGACGCCCCGCCGCTTCTTGTTTACTCCTTAATGCTGATATACAGGATGGCCTTCCTACCCCTGTATGAGGGTGAGGATCCTTTCAGAGCATCAGTAAATTATGAATATAATGTCAATGGCGCCTGACTCTGAAAAAATAGTTATTATTTTTATTTTATTTATGATTTTATTCGTCTTCGTAAAAACATTCTGGCGGGGTGCAGGCTGGTATATTTAGTTTGCTCTTAATGGTGGCAAATTTTAATTTGTTGTAGGCTGCCTTTCTTACTTTGTAGTGACAGTTCTAGTACAGGTTTGTTTATTGATAAGTCATGTATTAGGAGGTACAGAGCGAAACTGAACAAATAGAAGTAGGGGTTCACCTGAACCCTATATTGAACGATGTAGAAGCGTGGTCGGTAAATTTATTTATTCATTTTTATAATTTTTCTTACTGAAATTTATCGCTTTTAAATGTAATTTGAAAGTCTAATTTTATTATTGAGGGAAATCGAAGAAATATAAGTGGGGGATTAATTAGAATATCAAGTGTGAGTAAAAACCTGACAAAGAAATGAATCAAATTTTCAACAAAACTCATCGCTATTGTTCTTCCGATTTTGATGTGCCTTTTTACAATTCAAATGCGGTTCTAGCATGTGAACAAGAGAAATTTATGTTATTCTTAGCTTAAGTTTAACATTTTGCGCTTGTATTTGTCATTTCAATTCTTCATAAAATGATTTGAATTGAAATTTGATTATTATGTGATTATTCTTTCTACTTTATGTAATTAATATTACTCTACTCTGTTGTTGAATATAACTTGGAACGCTTAAGGATTAATATTAAACAGGACTTGATTCTGAAAACAAGTTGCCATGAATAATTGGCAGATAGCATGAAATTCGTTTTTCTAATGTCACATGTACCCTTTTCCTTATTCTAATTTTGATTTTTCAGATTTTCCTCCCTCAAAGTAGTGCATTTATTGTTTTTTAATTATTTAAGGACGTTATAAAAGTATTTTAAGTAGACCAATACTTGTACTGATGACCTGTTAAGCAGAAATAATAATAATAATAAAATAAAAAAAGATTTTATTATAGTGAAAGGATTTGTACAATTCTTTGATAATTTATGAATAAAATCTGAGATCAGTTTAGGAATATATTATTTATAAATGATCATGAACTTTCACATATTTAGTTAGCTTAAGTAGAATAATGTATGAATTATGCGAATTGGTGAGGGAAAAAATAACTTCCTGTTTTTGTATGAAGGCGCAGGTAACCTCACAATTTCATTAATTCAAGTAAGCAGCTTTAGTGTCATTGATCCTAAGGATTACACTAGGAAATTTGTACTGCTTCCTCTAAGAAGTCCACCCTTAGCCGTCCTAAAATTTTGAAGGCGTTATCCTATGGATATGGTGATATGTCGTCACATATCTTTTTACCTAAATCACGTAGAAATTTCATTTTTCTGGCACTTTTACCGACCACGTTCTCTATGAGACTTACTAATATTTGGATAACAAATAAATTTGAATGCTTGAAAATTCACTCAGTTCAGTATTTGTTGTCAATGATCTAAATTTTTTTTTTTTTATAGTGTGAAAACAAAACAGCTTTGTACTGCCACAGCAATTTCAAATTGCTAATATTCTTCTTTCTGGAAGTGCTATACTCATCATATACCAGCAACTGCTGTCGTTGATCTCATATACGATTGATTTATTCCCGCCTGAAAATGACGAATTTTACGAAAGTTGTTTTTGAAAAATGTACTACTATTTACTTCTGCTACTAAGATTATTCATTTTGATCCTCATGCGAATGCTCATGTCTACTGGCGGTCCCTTTCTTTTCGCTAGTTGTTATAGATATATTGGATCTGGAAGCATATAATATCCAAATTTTCTTGAGTTTTCAATGGAGCCCTTATAGGATTGTTTATATATATANTTTGTTTCCTACATACAACAAGTTGTCTTCGCTTAAGTAAATATAGAGAAATATATATATATGTGTGTGTGTGTAAATTAATCTAACAGAATAGAATAGGATTAATTAAATTTATTTTCTTTATTAATGTCATATTTTCATATCTGATAATACTTATTTTAGGGTCAGGTTATGTAAAAATTATTTTGGTATTTTAGTGGCCTTTTACTTTGTATATACATTTTTTCATTACTTAATTTATTTGCTATGTTACACACTGTCTTTTATATATTTAAGTGGCCAATTTCTTTGGTCCCTAGAAAGTAAAATTTATAAATGCTGATTTATTATAAATCATTTAAACTGCGTTCACATTTAATTAAATTAGTCAGGGTTTTGGTCAGGATCAGGAAAATAAAATACCCCACACTAATTGGGTAGTTATATTTCTATATAATGATATAATACTACTATTTCCGATGTTTTACTTAACTTGTAAGTCCTCATCAGTTTAAAGTCACATCTTAGAGTGCAGAGCTATACTGCCTTGACGATGACTTATAAGTTAAGTCGAAACGTCCGCAATAATTAAATAATTACACAACAATTTTGGAGTTTTTTATTTTTCTAATCCTGGCCGAAACCTGACTAATATCTCCAGCATATAATCGACGGCCAACCAACGTCCTACCATTAATGAAATTGCATTATTGTCGCCTAACCAGCAAAATGTGAATTTTCACTCGTGAAGGAGATTATATCAGTATGAACCTCGTCACTCTGCCATGTATATTTCCCAATAGAGCTCTTACTGTAGAAGCTTTGCTTCAGCTCTATGAGAAAGACCCAAAATGCTAGTATCATTTTCTGCGAGTTTGTTGTATTTGCCCACTAACCGAATTATCTTCGAAACATTTGTACTTCCCTTTTGCTCTTATAAGGAGATTTTTTTGAAAATATTATTAAACCATATCGCAACTTGGTGGCGGTCAGACGCGGATGTAGTGGAATAGAGGGGATAATAATAAAAAAAAGTGGGACATGACTGTAGAGTGGCGGGGAGGGGGACACTTTGTCCAAAGACACAATATGTACGACAATGGGTCGTGTCTTGTCTAAGGCGAGACGAGCCGTTTCGAAACATTGACCTCAAAGGTCCGAGCAGTTGTGGTTGTCTTAAGTGTACTCTTGTGAGAGGGAATCTAGAGATAGCGATTGCGCTGTTAACTCTTTCCGACCGAAGGATTACACATGAGTACACAGTCGACTGGCTTAAAGTACCTCAGTCAACATGAAGTTGTCAGTAGTATTGAGTTCTGTGGCTTCTTAGGAATACTATTGTGCCCTTAGTAGGAATGAAAAAGGAAAAGTAAAATGACAAGTCAGCAAAGAAAGCATAATAATTACTATATGAGCATTAGCTACGCTCCTTATTTTAGCAACTCACAATCTTTAGAGCTTGGATTAGACAATGATAAATATAATTTTGTCACCGGATAAACAAATTCTAAATAAATAATTAATATGGAGGTAACTAGTTGACCATCGGGTTTTATGGGGTGAGATTAATTAGATTCGGTATTGGGAGGTAAAGAATTAAAAACTGATTTGTAAACAAAAACTTTTCGGTCTAAATTTTAGGTATTCATCTGATGAAATTCAAATATATTTATTCAAAGATGTCTAAAATAAAAAAAATAAAAAATTTTGCTGACCTCTCCTCATAAATAAATAATAAATTTCATAGGAAAAATTGTAAATTGGTGTATTCGTAATGAGACTGACTCATTTCACTCTCTTTAAATGCCATGTCTTGGGAACGAGTTTTATGCTGAGAAATACTTGAGAGGTAGCACTGATGAGTGTGTGAATGACATGATATGCAAGATATGACCTAAAGACTAAAACAGAGGGAGGGAAAGACAAAATTTATTGGACATTATCAGGGCAGTTAGGGGCGAGGCATGATGCGAAGCCAGTTTTAGGATGACGAGCGCTATCTTTTCAGTCTCAGGAAAGCATCAGGCACGGTATTTCAAAGTTATGTGTGTCTGTCCGTATGAATGGAGCCGAACTAGGTTTGACCCCTCTGTGAGTATTAGGCCTTTTCGAGAGAAACTCAGTCACGTATTGAGAAGGGGCGCCAGAGCAGTTTTGGGCATGACGCACCGGGTTCAAATACCGCTCTGGGCAAGCTTTTATTTATAAATAAAAGCTTGTCCTGGACCATGGATGTCTAGAATGGGGAATGACCCCTCCTCTATCCGTGATCCTAATGATTGAAAATGCCTTTTAAAGCATTAAAATTAGCATACCGCTAACACTAAAAAAAAAAATTAAGAAATTTGCGAAAAGTTGCTATGAGACCATTTTCTCCACCACAATAACAATGGTGACCTAACATATTGTAAATGATTTTGTATTTTGGTATCATACATCGATTATAGCAGAAACAAATACAAAATTAAGGCTCTATTTTGGCGTCATTTTGAATGTTATTATAGTGTTTCTTAAAAATATTACACATATTTTTCGTAAATAGCTTGATTCAATGGGTTCAACTTGATTTACTGAAGGAAAATCGGCTAAACTGACAATCAATTCCGTTTGATTTAATTGTAGTATTATTGTGTGTTATGTTTTTAGTATTATAAAATTGTGCTTTTAAATCTAAGGGAATGGTTTCCTGGAGTCTATAAGAAGAATTTGATGTTTTGCTCTAACATCAATTGCGATTATCTAATGAGTTTAATAGTGTTTTGTGCAATAAAAGTTGTACTTTCACTTCGATTTAAGACTTTTAAAAGTTAATCTTAAAATTGTTATCTTTGTAGTTAGAACGTACAAAATAACGCCAAAGAGGCTAAATTGTATGTTTCTTTCTGCTAAAAATTATGTATGGTATTAAAATGCTAAAAAAGAAATTCATTTACAGACTGTTAGGTTACCTTTTCTATTGTAATGGAGAAAATGGTTGAGAAAAAAAACGTTGACCGAGTTACTCTTACGCTGGAGAAATTAGTGGCATATTTGGCCAGGATCAGAAAAATTAAATATTCCAGAGTTATTGGGTACTTATTAGTTTCGCCTTAACTTGTAAGTTATCATCAAAATTCTGTTTTGTTCTGCACTCTGAAATGTGACCATAAACCTCCCTCGGAGATCTCTCCAGACATCACTATCGTCCTGAAGATGACTTACAAGTTAGGTCCAACAATTTTGGGAGTTTTATTTTTCTAATCCTGGTCGAAACCCTGACTAATTTCTCCAAAAATAATAATCGACGGCCAACCAACCTCCAACCTTTTAAAGTTACTCGTACTCTCAAAATGCTTGACAGAATCCCTATCGTTTTCTGTAATAGGGATGATGCAATCGATGGGAATGACTCTAGGGAAATAGACTTCAGAACTATTTCCATTTATCTTGTGTGAACAATAACAAGGAGTCAGTTCTCGTCAACAAGAGATCCGAATCTTTGCATTGATCTGCATATTGGAGACGATGATCATACCCTTCTTATGTTTACTACAAGGACAAATATTATTTCCCGAACAGTTGTTTAAAACGAGTCATCTATAGCTACAACAGTTGTCTACAACTTCTTTTTATTCTTTCTAACTCGGTGGTATTTCTTATGATAGATCTGAACTATAGTACTACTATTGATTTGAGTAGGCATTAGTGTTACATTTTTTTTGTTGTTTAAAGAATTGTGGGTGGAATTCGCTGCAACTGGTAAAAAAGTCTTTAACGTATCAATACAAATTTTTTGTTCCACTTTTAAGCGGTTAAGGAACAGCGTACAAAAAGACTAGACATATATTGTATTTTAAAAAAAGTTTAATTTTTTATGACTAAGAAAAAATATATAATAATAATNTACCCTTTTCCTTATTCTAATTTTGATTTTTCAGATTTTCCTCCCTCAAAGTAGTGCATTTATTGTTTTTTAATTATTTAAGGACGTTATAAAAGTATTTTAAGTAGACCAATACTTGTACTGATGACCTGTTAAGCAGAAATAATAATAATAATAAATTAGCTCTGGGATTTTTGACAGAAATTGTCCTTAAATAATTCGGTTCTGCCTTATCGTCCATAACTTTTCCACACCATCTCATCGCATCCATAACATACTCCTAAAATTTTCGAAGCACCTTCTGCTCATGTTCAACAGTCTTATCCTAATGATTTTCATAAATTTTGCAATAGCTATGTCTAAATTTTAATATTTTAATTTTGTGAATTTGTCCACACTCGAAATTTAATTTTTTTTAAATAGTTTGTAAATCTGGAGTAATGTATTTTATTCAAACCCAGTCAGATTTTGTTCGTTAACTTATCTTGACCGAACCCCAACAAAAAATACATCTAGTAATAATATCTACGTTCAAAAAACTCTCCATTTGTACATATTCTGTTATAACAATTTTAGTGCAAGGGAACAGAATAAAAAATCTAACTGTCCCAACCAGGACAGAGGTTAGACTCTTGACACTAGTGCGGGGAATTTAATAACTTATCAGGCTTGTCCTGGTTTCGTATTCGGTAACGCACCGGCCCGGAAAACAGGAGATCCAGGTTCGTGTCCTGGCTGGGACAGTTAGATTTTTTATTCTGTTCCCTTGCACTAAAAATTGTTAAAATTTGAGTGGGATTAAATACCCTCCCCCCCAAAAAATTATAAAATTAATATTCTGTTATAATTTTTCTTCTATCTTCGCGAGATAAGTACTAATAAATATTTAATTACAATGTATAGTATTTGGATTACGTGAAGTGCGCATGACTCGTATCAATTTATTTTTAAAATACGAGGAAAATACCTTTACAAATTTATGAATCGTTTGGTTATCTTATCAATGATGATTTATTGATTAGCATGTCGTGTAAATTGGTGCATAATTTATAACTTGGTGTTAAGGAGAATATGAACATTAGTAAGTAGTGATATTTGATTATGTTGCGTATTGCTACTCCTTTAGGGTCAGATTTGAACGACATTGGGTCCAATATCTGAAGACCCCTCATAGCTGTCCTAAAACACTTTAAAAGAAACTATAAAGCGTATAAAATATTCCAGATCTGAGAACGTTGGCTGCCCAGAGTTGATTAACCTGCCGGTATTGTGCATATAGTTTTTGCTAAAGTGTTTTAGGACAGCACTGAGGAGCCTTCAGATGTTGGGCACAACTGTATCAATATATTTACTAATCAGATTTAGACATTCTGAAAAGAAGACTCCTAGGAGCGGTGGTTTCAAACTATATTGAAAAGTTACCATACTCTAACGGGCTCGGATTTAGATCAATTTAACCCACTTTAGGTAGTTACATTCCTACCTAAGGAACAGATCAAATTATTTTGTCATTCTTAAATCAGGCTATAAGGTTTGTGGCTTTCTACCATACAGAGAATATTCATTATTCTGGCTGATATCGATGCCGTCCTTTAGACTCGAACATGTCTCTATCGATAGGTGAAGTGGCTCGATATTCTCCATATTCCGAGGCTTTCCTGCCCGAACCAATGATTACCGGCTCCCTATTGAGATGCTATCGCCGCGCCAGTGAATCCCGTTCATTTCCTGATGACTACTAATGTCCTTCTGATCCCCTTTCTCTCTGCCATTTATCATCTTTCTCTTTCAGCGTGCTTCCCCTATCCAGAAACCATTTCTTTGAGATGTTATTATTAGTTGACCTTTTTCAGGGTGGCAAATGCCAAGTAGTTTGTTGGATATTGCAAAGGTCAGATTTTGTTGATATTGTATTTTGCTAATACTGTAGTTTGTTGGATATTGCTGATATTTGTTACATTTACTCCAGACATACAGCTACATTGCCCAATTCGACGATTTTTTTTTTTTTTAAATGAAATCCTGAAAAATTTTATAAGCTCAGTTTTTTTTTTACCTGAAAAAAAAGTGTGATAATCCATAAAATAGGAAATGACGATATTGTCAAAACCCTCTCGATGGGCTGGAGCGTCTTGGAGGAGAATTCTCTAGCTTCCTCACTCGGGGCCCGTTTCATTGATTTCTGAAGGTGCTGACGCAAGCAAACTACTGTGTGCCAGCTATTGGTGTCTTTCCGCTGAGTATATCTGGTCACTAATTTAACGGAGCTATTTTTTCTTTCTTTCTGAGTTCCCAAGACACTCCTCTACAGACTTTCGCGTTTCCCAGCTGGGCATTGCAATTTAGTTCTATATTTTCCTTCTCAAGACTTCAACTGGCAGCATTAATTCCAAGCAATTATGTAATTTTGGAAATTCGGAGACTCCTTCACCTTTTAGCAGGTCAATTTTCTGAATTTTTGTGTGAGTTCATGACTAAATTATAAATGCATAAACTAGTTACTGAATTTCCTTGTTCTGTTTAAATTTTGTACATATTTGGTAAAAATGATCAGNTTCAGTTTCTTCTTCTCAAGTTCTCCATTTTCTATTACTTTTTCAAAACTTTTAATAGCGTTTCTTGTGTCACACAGAGACAGCCTGTTCTTCAGGGAACCCTGTCAGAATGATTCCTCAATCCCATTGTTCAATTTATTTTTTTTTTTTTGCTGTGTTAGCCTCCCTTGCAACCACTTAGGGTCATTGGAGGGAGGGGCTATCTACTGGTTGCCACCCCATTTTAAACACCCAAGGCTCAGGACAAGCTTCTATTTATAAATAAAAGATTGACCTGGGTGGGATTTGAACCCGCGGCGTCAGGATTGCGAGACCCGTACGGATCCCCTGAGCTGGCCTGGCGCCCCGGGGTAAAATATTAATGAATTTTTATTATAGCGTTTAATAGTTGAAAAGTAATTACATCTCATTTTCAAAAATACGTCGTGTAATAGCTACGTGAAGTATACAGATTTTCAGTCATAAATGGTTGACTAAAATAATGGATAAGTGTAAAGACCAACATTATCTTATTAGTATAGTAGTAATGGGCTCAGTGGGAATATGTTTCTTAAAGGTTAACTGTAGTATTATTCAAATAAATAATGCAACCTAAAATGATAAAATTACATTACGTTTATTATGTTTATATTTTCCTTTTATAAACTAAAAATAATAAGTATAAAACGATTTTTGAGGCGCCAGGGTAACTCAGGGGATCCGTTTGGGTCTCGCAACCCTCGCCCAGGGCAAGCTTTTATCGATAAATAAAAGCTTGTCCTAAGTCATGGATGTTTAGAATCTATTGGCAACCTGAAGATTGCCTCTCCCTCCAAAACCCTAAGTAGTTGAAAGAAAGACTAACATTTATAATTTAAAAACATAAAATATTTGACACATAATGTGGCATGTTCTATTCATATTTTCCATTATGTTATAGGAAGTAGTAGGTAATTCTCTATTCAACCTAATTCTTATCTTCTATCTTCTTTGGTTTTGTTTCAACCATAACTAAAATAGACTGGCTGTTTGCGGAAATATACCTCAATTCTGATATCAATAGCTATTTTACAATTCCTTTAAAATTTCAATCATGTTGTAATTAATTGGGCATTTTAAAGATGATTTAATACGTATGTATTACTTTAAACATAATATATTTTACCCTGTAGATGATCAGAGAATATTTAGAAATGCCATCTTCCAAGTGATAAAAGATAACAGAAATAATATCTCCTTCTTAGTTAGTTAGCTTTTTATTTGGGCTGAGCAATTTTTGGTAGGCACTCAGGA
Source organism: Oncopeltus fasciatus (assembly GCA_000696205.2). NCBI lineage: Eukaryota > Metazoa > Arthropoda > Insecta > Hemiptera > Lygaeidae > Oncopeltus > Oncopeltus fasciatus. Next base: position 8,219 of record KZ806896.1, on the reverse strand, counting down.
GCGGTATTGCAGTAGGTGCCTTCCGAAAGTCGCTGATCCTAAACAAAAAAAGCTATGTGTGTAGAAGACAGACACTTCATCTCACAAGTATTTCCTTAGCGTACCAATATAAACAGCTCGATTTCCTCAATCTGCTAAAACTATGTGAGGAATATCAAAATTATCTAAATTAAGATTAGGAATAAGATGATATGTGGATCAGATGTTATACATCTTGTATTTGAGAGCTATAATGCTTTATATACTTCATAATGACAGTTGTTATTTATCTTACCATTGAAGCGGACACCTCTTCAGTGTGGATAACTAAACCCACTCGATACGTCTGCATACGTAAGTGCGCGAGATTTTCCCTTGTGTCGTGATGGGTTCGCGATCTCGTTGGAATAAGGCGTCGGCACAATTTTATATCCGCCCCTAGAGACTAATATCTGCATATCATACTTTCGCTGCCTTGCCTCTACAAGGAGAGAAAGTGAGGGAGTGAAAAATCTCCCTCATGTATTTACTAGATAAATTATTCTGTGGGTTTTACGTTTTGAGAGGGGTCACATGCTGCGACTTCTACCCTTGTATGGATTACGTATATGTAAACTATCATATTTAAAATAATTTTATGCTGCTATTATTAAAGTTCACCAACGAAATGTTTTTTTTTTGCTATACTTGACGAAATGAATTTTAAACAATATATATTTTTTATATATATAAGTTCACATTTCCATCCCGAAGTTATGGAAATGTGAACTTAGGGACAGGACGTCCTCTCTCATCTTCATGATAGCCCTGAAGGTGACTTACAATGTAAGCCGAAACGTCAGAAGATAATCCTTTATTAAAAAAAACATTTTTTTAAATTTGTGTTTTTTGGATCTACCTTGACCGAACCCCTACTAAAATCATCTAAGAATATATATTTTTATTTTAATGAACTAGGGCGAAGCTATACCATTATAATTGTCGGGATATAATAATGTAATATTGTTAAATTTCGCTCGGTGATGATGATATTTATTTATTTATTAAAGCTGAGCACTTTCGTGATTCAATATCTCATCTTTAGAGCCCAGAAATCTACAAACAACATACCAAACAGTATTTAAAAAAAAAAGTTTAAATACTTAACAATTACACATTTAGTCAAATTAGCTAAAAATCAATCAATACATTTACTAAAAAAACAGTCAATAAATAACAATAAAAACAAAACTATTATTAAATTATATTATTGATAAAATAAATAAATTAACTGTACATGTCACTAGAGTTAAATTAAAACATACAATTCGTAATACAATATGTCACAAAATCAATTGATAAAATTATCAAAAAATGAAATCGGAATAGTCGATATAAGGATAAGGGGGACTCACAAGACGAAGCCTACCTTTCAGACGAAATTTAGAGGTTTGGACGGAAGGGTAACAAGGAGTCGGGGTATATTAATCAGCTGTAGTACGTTCGAATCCAATATGTCCGTCTGTACATTTAGTAGGCATTCGTTGTTAAGGTGTTTTACAATTTCAATTTCCAACATTTCTAATTTATTTAGGTTTTCACCTTTTTANTTTTTTTGCAAAGTTACTTATAGTCTATGTTATAATGAAACCAACCGATGAAAATGTCCATCACGCTGACAGTGCTTAAATTAAGTGAATTCTTGAGTATTGTTTAATTAATATTTTTTTAAAACCTTTATACGGAATGTTAACCCCATTCCTAATGTTTCGATTTATTTAACAACTTAAGTCCGGTACTCAGGAGCCAGCTAAGTTCAATTTCTTATATTTTATTAAGTTGCATATAAATGAGAAGGTACTACTTAAATGGACTTAAAAATTGAAAAGGACAAATACGTTAAAAACGTATGTCCCAGAGGATAGCATTATGCCATCTGGAGGAACAGGTGCGGCTGGGGGGAGGGGGCACTGATGGGGCTCTATCATCCGTTCCTTTTTAAGTATCATCTTTAAAGTTCATCTTTTGTAATAATGTTGATTAATAGTTACTCAATGATTTATATATATCTGAAGAAAAATAATTTTGCATCTATTCTGTTTTATAACATAATACAAATTTATTAAATTTAAATAAAAACAAACAAACCCACTTAAAAATTAACAAAACTACCAAGTATGGAATTTAGTTAATCTGTTTTAAAGGGGAAATGCTAAACAGCCCAAGATGAACATTTGAATTTACATTTTTAAATCATTTCCAGAATATTATTTTTATTTTAAATTAATTTTTATTATAATTTTATTAGTATTTGTCCCATTTGTATTCAATATTAAACACTGCCTTTGAAAACTATTTTTCATATTTCTTCAAGAAAAACAACTAATTGTGGCTTCTAAGCTGTGAAATAAAAATTTGTTGGATTGGAATTACACAATTATACAGTTTTGTTATATAATTCCTAAATTTCTGTTCTATGTAGTTTAAAAAAAAAAAAAAGATATGTTGGAGTATAATTTTTAGTTTTGACCGTATTTTTAAATTATAGAAACCAAATTCCATTTTAGAATTTTCATTACAAGTCCTTGAAGCAATCATTTTCGATTGAAATCGACTGAGGAAATGAGTGGAGTGTAGGGCGGGAGGGGGGGGGTAGAGGGACACCTAAATTGATATTTTCGTTGCTATTTCAACATAGTATAAGTGAAAATGCAACGGTGTGCATGTGTGTGTTTGTGGAATACGATCATATAGGTTAAGACAGGTAATCAGTTTTGAACACTCTATATTTTCAACTTTCTCCAAGTAGGGCCTATGAAGTGTGGACACATTTTCTGTTCTGATGTAGCGATGCGGCGCCAACATGAATAGTTCATTTCCTTGCTGCTAGAAACGGCAGACCAACCGGAGCTACTTCCAGATAAAAACCGGTCTAGAGACACAATAATTACCAAAACTAATGGTTTTATTATGCTTATTTATTGGTTCTTTTTCGTGGTATTACCGAACTTTCTTATCTTTCATTTAGGATGTAAATTTACAGACATTACAGACGTCAGTAATGGCTGCGAGAGGGTTCTATTTATCGACTTTGGATAATATCCAATTTCACAAAATAACCATATTATTTTTATATTAAAAAGATAATTTTATGTGTTTTGTTTTTAAAATCTCATTTCATTTATGATAGTATTATATTTATTAGAAATGATTGAATAATAGATTGTTAATTTGATTACGAAATTTATATTTAAAAAAATAATATGACGTACATGTGTACATGAAATTCTTGGGAAACTATGGAGTTCCATATTAGAAAGAATTTCGAATTTAGCTTCTATCTCAAATAGAAATCAAACCGCGTCTGTGACATGAGCGACCATGAAGGGTCGTCATTCAAGCCATGCCTGTGCTAAAAAGAAAAAAAAAGTTACTTTAGTATTGGTAAATTTTATTGTAAATTAACCTTTTTTTTTTTCGATTTTCCTAATAAGAATCCATAAAGAATCGTAATTTTTCACGAGCCGCATCATGATGCATAAGCATAAATAATAGTGTTTGAGATCCTTTTAGAAACACTTTTTATGGGTTTCTGAATCTCATCTATAAAATGATTATATGTTACGCGAAGCAGGAGTACATATATATCCTTAGATGATTTTAGTTGGGGTTCGGTCAAGGTAGATCCGAAAAACACAAATTAAAAAAATGTATTTTTTAATAAATTATTATCTGCCAACGTTTCGGCTTACATTGTAAGCCATCTTCAGGGATATCATGAAGATGAGAGAGGAAAGTTCAGTCATGGAAATGTGAACTTAGGGACAGGACGTCCTCTCTCATCTTCATGATAGCCCTGAAGATGGCTTACAATGTAAGCCGAAACGTTGGCAGATAATCCTTCATTAAAAAAATACATTTTTTTATTTGTGTTTTTTTGGATCTACCTCGACCGAACCCCAACGAAAAACATCTAATTTGTAACATTTTATTTTTCACAGAGTTAATTTTACTCCTTGTATCAAAGCAGTCTCCTTCAAACACATGAATTTGAAATAGACTGCCTTGTAAGTGAAATTCTTTAAGTATATTTCTCATAAAAAGTTTGAATCTATTGACATCTATTTCTCTGACATTTGATTTGTCTATCCTTCCATATATTTAAGTAACTAGCCGAATGCATTACCAACATAACTGAGTAGGTTTAGTGCCCCACTGGCAGGATACAGTCCTGCAGGTAGGAAATCACAGTGTGCAGCAAGCGTGTAGCGAATCAGGACCTCCCCCCATGGGAAGCAGTCTATTATTATTTTACGCTACACTCGGCTCGGTCCCCGGCGCTCTTTGTGGCCTCCCAATCCAATCATAAATCTAACGGCCTGGACCGCCGGCACCCCAGGAATTTTCCCATTTAGTCCTTCCTCCGTCTTGGCCCCGCTGTCTTTTCTCCACCGCGCAGCCACAACTAAGAAATACAGCTTCCACTGCAAGATAAAGTGTCCTGCCTTCTGAATTGTGTGTTCTCCTCAGGAAGAAACTTGTACCAATGTTTCCCGGCTTGTGTAAGAGTAAGTTGCGTTATTAAGAAGTGTTCTGACCAATAATTGTATTTTACAAAGAAGAAACACAGAAATATATTTTTTTTATTCTTGGCCCAAAACAGTTGTTTTTTACACAATATGGAAGACATGGTATGTATACATTAAATACTATACTATTTACACAAGAAAACAGAAATACAATAAAATTATATGCTGATATAGACTAGGTTTGAGGCGTCGCTGGGTGACTGCTCCGAGACGGAAGGTGGCAGCTCCTGAAGACAGCGGCAGACGTCCATGATGTTTGTAGGTGAGGTCCTGGATGTGAAAAGAGTAAATAGAGAAAATAGTCTAGGTTTGAGGCGTCGCTGAGTGACTGCTCCGAGACGGAAGGTGGCAGCTCC
>KZ806895.1:1022129-1036427 GCA_000696205.2 Oncopeltus fasciatus | reverse complement strand
TATATAAAATAAATATAAATTAATAAAATTACAGAACACTTGAAAACACTTTTTTAACCAAAGTTTACTTATTAAATAAATAAAACTTAATTTTAATTAGTGATGTTTTGAAAATAGAAATATCTACCAATGAAAACAATACCTATTTCAAAAACTCTAATGACTTTGGGTGGCGTTTAAAAAAGAAATGCCATTGGGATAAATCTAAAAAATACAGAAAAAACACAAAATATAACAACATAAATATTAACTACACAATATACTTAGAATCAGCAGTAGAAGGTGGTTTTGTATAAATTTTCTACATTAAAAAGATTTACATTTCTCGGAATTATTAATAAGACAAGAAGGTTCTTAAATAATAATTAATTAAATAATATTCCCTCAATATTCTCAATACTACTAGAAAAAAGTCAATGGGACTTTTTATCCTTTCAGGGGAAAAATAAATTCTTCTTTTATGCAAAATTGAATTTAAGTTTTATAAATATTATTTTCTTGTGGTATTTAATCCCTTGTAAATTTTAACAATTTTTAGTGCAAGGGAACAGACAATGTCAGCTCCTTCGAGCATAAGACGATATATTCGTCTGCCTCAGAGGTTAGACTCTTGACAATAGTGCGGGAAATTTAATAACTTATCAGGCTTGTCCTGGTAGCGTAAATGGTAACGAACCGGCCTGGAAAGCAGGAGATCAAGGTTCGACTCCCTGCTGGGAGTTAGTTTTTTATTCAGTTTCCCTTGCACTAAAAATTGAATTTAAGTTTGTCTAAAAGTAAATATATTTTATTGATTATGCTAAATAAAACAAATAAAAATGACGGTAAAATCTACCATGATTTGAAATCAAAGAGTTAAAGGACAGAATAATTAAATAAATCTGAAAATAAGAAAATAATTTAGATTAAGCGTTTTTAATCATTCGTTATTATGTCTCAGGGAGTTATTTTGATATGATTTTAGCCCTCCAAATATTAAAGTTACCTAATTCAGTGATTTAGCAGTTTCTTTAAGTTAGCCTAAGTAGACTAATGATGTTTTTAAATAATCATGAAGAAAAAAAAAGCAATATTCTCAGTAAATAAAATAATTTGTAATTCCTAGAACATTGTGGAATAGTAAACAGTCCATTTTATTAGAATAAAATGAGACCTGGAGTGGTACATTGCTTTGTTAGTATATTTTTTCTCATTAATCATAAATACATATAAAATTTCCCTAAAAGTCTTGTCGTGACACTAACTTTCACACAAATAGTTACATCTTCTTGAGAGAAAATTAGTTTAAAAATATAATAAAATTTTTTACATTAAAATGGTTTAAATTTGTCAAACTTCTAGTACTTATATAATTAGTCTTACTTGTATTGCTCATGGTCATCAATAAATATTTTTAAGCTGTCAGAGCTGTATGTGGCCATTACAACATGCCAGGATGAATCATTATAGCCAGTGGGGGATTGTGTGCTCACTGAATCCTTCCCTACCCTGAAGGTTATTTGTCCAGCCAAGAGAGAGAGAGATGCACTAGCATCTCCATAGTCAGCATATGCAATAAGCCCATTTGGTGACCCGGTCTTAAACCGCAGGATCAGTTCCATAGTGCTGTGGTGTGCACTAGCATTAGGGTACATTACATAACCACGGGCTCCTGACTCAAATGAAACGATTGCTGCAAACTACAACAACAAATAACATGGTCATAAATTTTAAATCAATAACAAATAAACAAAAAATTAATTGGATTTAATTAGAACATCATTTATATTTATTATAATTTGAGCATTAATACGACAAGTAATAATAAAAGAGCTAGCCTAAAAGTACTTTATCTTCCAGATAGGTAAAGATTATTTCATAAGGACCTCAAAAGGTTCAAGGAATTATTCTGCTTCCACTAATTGTAATTTTCCTATAATGATCAAAACTTCAGCAGGCATTAAATAGCCATAAGATATTAACATTTTGCATTAAATGCATATAGTTTATGGTTCATTTCATGAAAAATGTATTATGATATTTATTCAAAATTCACTAAAAGAAAAACTGAGTTCATTACTGAGGATAAATAAAATGAATAGAAGTGAGGGATTACCAGAAAGGGCCAGTGTGAATAAAAATAAATTTATGATGCAAAGGTCGTTATTATAAATATATATGAGTATATATATTGTAAAGTAGTAAAATTTCTTAAATTTACTTCATTGTATATATTTTTTTCAAATTACTTTTTCCTCGCCTCGCTGATCGTTTTTCCACGTCCTTAGGATTGTTTACACTGAGCGTTCCAAGCGCCCAGTTCCGTCGCAATTGATTGGATCCCAGATCCCACTCTAACAGCTTTGTTCAGAATTAAACAAGAAAGCAGGCTGTTTGTAAAGATCCCAAGACTCCCGAGAGGGGATTAGCAAGAGTAAACAAGAGGGTTGGATATAGGGACCGCCTATACTCCGGGAGCAGCAAATACAATTGGAGTGTCTGTGTGGACTGTCTAAACAGCAATGAGAATGGTCTCTGTTTTCTCTAGGTGCAGCTGTGGAAATAGTTCGTTTGAACTGTGCTGGCACGTTTCAAGGTCTGCTCTCTCTTATCACATGTCTTCCTCTGATAACTGCGGAGAGGGGTCGACGCCAGCTAGATCGAGGCCGATCTGGGACTCCAAGAGACGGATCCATTTGGAAGGAGACCACTCTTCACTCACGAGGGATATGAGCCACTAACTACTGACCCTATTGAAGATTTACTAAATTTCTATTATAATAGGGTAATTGAAAATTTTTAAATTATTAGTCAAGATGGGAAAAAATAACAGTAAAGCTCAAGTAACTACATTGGTTGTAGGCAGGAAGGAGTAAAGCGAAGAGACGCTCAATCGTCGCAGTCTTGCCTTAAATATAAACCAAAATATAACGATGAAATAAAATGCAATAAAACTAATACTTTTAAAATTCAACTTTATCATTCAGAAAATATAACTTTTTTCATAACAATAAAATCAACTAAGACACTGACGATTATTAAATTTGGTTACATATTTTCACCCTACCCCTTCCTCCAAAATTGGATAAAACACTTTACAAAAATACTTTAAAATAACGAATTTCTTTAACATGTTTAAAAAGAAATAATTCCGATCAGCACGTCACATGTGACTACATTTGAAAAGTTTTGCAAACTTATAAGTATTCTGAAAAAAATGGTTCCATTTTAAATTGTATATAAATATTAAACTTTTCGCGCTCTAGTGTTAATAATAAAAAAACGTAATTCAGGCTTTAGGCATATTTTTTCAAACCGTTGTTGTATTTTGTTTGGCTTTCTTTAATTCTTGGGTGTTCATGAATATTTTCAAACAAAGGTTAAATGATATTTAAAGTTGCCAATACCTTTCAACATTCGTATTCAATAACATTTATTTTAATGTATATTAAATAACTACATGAATCATAAAGAGGGCCAGAAAAAAATCTTAGTACCTCAGCCGAGAAACGAACCCGGGTATACTACCTCTACAACATCGAGGAAGTACGAAAATCTTTGGGTCTCCGAACCTACATGTCCTCATTACCTTACCACAATTATGGCCATTATTTATATTTAATAATGCAATTTTCAGAGTTGAGCGCGCTCTCTTATTTCTACATTGTAGTAGTATATTTGCCATTAAAAGTTTAAAAAAAAAAATAATAATAGCTAAAAATAAATTGGTTAATTTCTTCTGCAGCTTATAAAAGTTTCAAATGAAATAATCTATAAAAAAACTTACACATATGACGAAATAGGATAGAAAATATTAAAAGGTTAAGGCAATTTCCGAAAATTTATAGAATAATACAGATTAGTATAAAAAGCGAAGGGCCTTTCTTAAGAGATTCAAAATTTTGGATTCAAAATTCAAAAGAAAAACAAGAGTCTTTTCCCCTCCTCCCAATATAGATCACTCTCTAATATATATGCAATGCGCTCCATTTTCAGCAACCTGTTTTGGTGCGGACACAAATCAAGAATAATGAAAAGAAAATTATATTAATTTGGAGTGGGGTTTGTGGAGCATTGAAACTGGAAATTTGTTGAAAATTCAACACGATACGAACATGGTACTTACTTCATGATAGAGCCTAAAATAAAAAAAATAAAAAAAATGAAATGCTCTAATCTTAATTGAAGATAACACAGGCATGTGGATTTCATGGTCTGACTGAGTTTTCAAAGCATCCACCAAAATATTTTCTGTGAAAATCCCAGGTGAATATTCAAGGGCTTAGTGGGCACTTCAATGGCGCTGGCTGGGGACTTCACGAGTGCCCTTAGCGGAGGCCACTTGGAACACTGCTGAGAGGAAATTTTATAAAAGATTGGAATTTTCCATTCCAATTACTCCCCCATTATTCATATTTGTTGTGTTTTTGTTTCTCGGTGATGGAGTTTGATTTATTTTTTGTTTTATAGGAGAGATAAAGTCAGCAATGGCAAGAAATTCATTAGAAAAATAGTTTCCCTTCAAAGGCAATCAGACTGATGGTAAATGAAAAAAAACAACAATATTACTTGAGAAATATCACAGCAATATTGTATATTTGCAAAATAAACCACTTCTGAAAAGAAGCGTACATTAAAAAAACAAAAAAGTTGATGCCTATGCCAATTGTATTTCTCTAACAAAAAATTAATTTATTTATTTGGTTGTTACATTCTGTAAGTTTCTCACAAAGTTGTTCAATCGCCGTGAGTGGCATTGACATGAGGGAGAGAACGGCCGGTACCGTAACTCCGAAACTTACAATAAAGTTTGTGCAAATAAAATTAAAATCGGAATTTAAAAAATATATTATTCGGTTTGCCATAAGCTCCGAGTGATCTATAATGTCTATGCTAACCTTGAAGGGCCTTTGATTTTTGTTGAGGTTTACTCCCTTATATGAGTTGTCTCTAGTAGACTGTCGGAACACATCTACCGCTGGGACAGTAATTTTTAATGCTCGCGTCAAGTCAGCTCTTATCCCTTTATGCGGGAGTAAAACTAGCGTGGTTAAAGTAACGGAAAGACTACAACTCGCTCTAGCATAGTATTTCCGAACAAATAGTTTAGGAGAAGGATTGGGGGGAACGTTAATTTGACACTATGGCCTTGAGTAAACGGTTAACGCATGCTAACTACTACACCAAGCTGCATCATTATATCGGACCTCTCTGGATATTTATTGCTCTTGTCTTTCTGAACTTACTAATTGAAAATAACTCGCATTTGGAATTATTATCGCAGAATTCGTATGCTTCATTCCGAAAATGTAAAAGCCGTCAAAAGAAAATGAGGTTAACATGCGCACCAAATGTCAATCAATATATGTGCATATAATTTATGTCTATTTATGTTTTTAATGTCATCAATTACTGATTAGTTTGACTCTAATGTGTTGTAATATTTTTCATTTTGGATGTCACAAACAAAAGAAAACTATTTTTTTTATATATAACTCTTTATTTAAAAAAAATTATTCTGTACACTGTAATTTTTGATGGGGTACATTGTTGTCCTTGCTTGTCTATCCCGGGACGTAACTTGTCCTTAGAGAGGAGCCCAGGTTAACCCGCGATATACTATCTGGCACCCATCTTCTCCTTTTCCTAGGATAAGAAGGAGACTAGGCAGGGAGTCAAGGAGGGAGTGAGAGGAGGAGAAAAATGCCAGTGCATTCACTCCCTTGATCATGAAAATATTCTACATACTAGTATAGTAGTCTCCAAACCAATAAAAACCCCATTCCCTCATTAGATAGACACCTGAAACAATCCCTCAATGGCCAATAACTATTGTTTATTATTTATTATAAAGGTTCTGATGAAATTTTCATAAATTACAAATAAAAATGGCATAAAAACAGGGTTTTATTGGAGCTAACAATAAGTAACAGTGGCAATAGTTGTTATATGCCTTAATTGATAAAAGAATCATAAAAATATTTTCCTTAAGATAATTAGTTTTTTGGTAATTTACAGTCGACAATGATTCTCATGAGATTTGGAAATAGCTACTATAGCTGGAGCAAATGTTCTTTTGCAGCCAATTGTGTCTTCATTATCAGGGAAAAATGTAATAATAGTTCAGTCCAGGTAAATGGGTACACCTCAATGAGTAGCTAATTATTTTAGAGCAAAAGGACAGGCAATAAAGGCCTCCTTGGATCAAGTAAAAAACATTCTTTCTTAGGCCAAGACCATAAAAAATTCTTTGAGCCATTTATTTATAAAGACAAATTGTATGAAAATTATAGAATGAACTTGAAATAAAACTTGGTCACGCCTACGTTATAGATAGGCTGCAACTTTTACTATCAATTGTATTTATTTACTAGTACAGAGCCTCTGCCAATAGACTTATGTTTATACGTAGCAATCTCCCCTCCTCTCCCCATAAGCCAGAAAGAAGTGTTATAGCTTTATAAAATCATGAAGGTGCAGCTAGTAAATCGGGCTTGGCCCAAAATATTTCATTTAATATCCTCCGATAGTTAATCAAGGTTACTTTGACTTTTATCTCATCAGACAGCAATGGTTTGAAATATTAAAGACGTGAATTAAGTAAGATAATGTACAGGAATGGATTCAACTATCTTTTCTCTAAAGAATTAGATTTATGTAAGTTTATTAGATAAAACCTTTTTATTATTGAATATGGCTGAAGTAGTACAACTTACTGCTTAAAGAAAACAAATAATCAATACATAAAAACAGTGAAGAGTTCGGTAACAAACATTTTAAAGTCATATCAGTTTAAATTTAACTGATAATTCATAAAAAATAAGTGAATATAATTTAGTACTTCTTAAACGACATAATTTTTGCCTTTATACTCTCTTCAGTAGATATTAAGGAGACTATTCAGAATGTGTCAGAATGCCCTATAAAAATTAAAAAATACTTCAGATATACTCAAATAAATGATCTTGCATGCTTTTTAACAGAAACAAAGCAAAAGCTATATTTACAAAGGTTATTTATACATTATTTTTAAAATCATACATACCATTTTCAATATTTCTGGGTATACAGGTTCAGTCAAGACACCTCTACCAGTTGATACATATTCAACCAATTCATTCAATGTAGCTCGCTTAGTTTCTTTACCCTTAATATCCGCCATAGGATCCATAAAATCAAAAGCAATACAGCACTGCCGTAATTTTCTAATAAAAAGTTCTTCTTGTTNATTATGTGAAAATTGATTATATTTTCTGTATCGTTTCCCTAGAATTAAAAAATTGCACTGAATAGATTTTAACTATTTATTATTATTTATCTGTTTGTTATTATTATTTATATTAAGAAATATAAACAGATTTACACAAGGAGATAAAATTTTTATGTTACATATATACAATTTTTATTTAAAATTTATGTGACTATTTTTTTTTTTGCAAAACTCCATAAGATCTTCTTTATATCCTCGCATTTATACAGTTTAACAGTCTAGTCCTCAGTTTGCCTCGTTAGGATCAAGATATGTTAAAATATTCTGGTAATTCGTCAGAATGCAAAGTGAAGGGCCCCCCCCTTCACGGACATGATGTATCATCTAGTTTGCATCAATCTGCATCTATCAGTGCCTCCCTGCTCGAATGCACTTCCTGTCCTTCGAGGATTACCGGAGTACTCGCAAACGCAGGTCTGAAATCTGCCTTTAGTCTGGTGTTTGACGCCTCCGCACAGAAATCCACATTTTCAATTCTCCGAGAGCTCAGATGGCTCATTTACTGCCTGCAACTGCCCTGTTCAACGGTAAGACACAGAGGTTCGCCGACTTACGACTGCCTCTTCAGTGCACCAGTTCAACACCAGTTGCACGTTACAAGTATGCCTTTTCTTTTTTTTTTTTTTTTTTTTAAGCCTTCCTTGCAACCACTAAGGGTCATTGGAGGGAGGGGCTATCTACAGGTTGCCACCCCATTTTAAACACCCATGGCTCAGGACAACCTTCCATATTATAAATAAAAGATTGACCTGTGCGGGATTTGAACCCGCGGCGTCAGGATTGCGAGACCCGTACGGATCCCCTGAGCTATCCCGGCGCCCCACAAGTATGCCTTAGTCAACCTTAAGACCACTCCGGAAGAATGGTGAAGACATTCTGGCTATATTATTTATAAAGATTTCTATTTTAAAACCGTTTCCCCCCCGCTCTGTCTTACTTCCCTCACATACTTTTACAGGGGCCGACTAGTGCCAAGTAAATTTCCTTTGTGAGATTTGAAATAAATAAAACTCCATATCGAAATGCCCATACAAAACATATTTCTATGCGTTTGCTACAGCTTCTGTAACCTTCCACAAGACAATTAGAAGTAATTGAGATTATTTATAGTTTGCTACTCTTTTCTAAGGACATACGTCATTGGGCATGGTTTTATTTGCTAATAAAAAGCTTATCCTTAGTAAGAATTGAACGGTCTTTAGTAGCCATGTGTGGGTATCTTAGGCAACACCATATCTCTCTAAAAATGTCAAGAAATAGAAATAAAGGTCACATTTTACCTGTCAGGCAAAGGAAAGACAATAAGGGAACAGAAAACCTAGCTTATCTTAAACTTAGTCTTTCCATGCATCCCAATCCTTTACCCAAACTCTATCCAGTATTACCCACCCTGATAATCAACTACGTCTCATCACCTTCTCATTGCCAACACTTCATAACATCACATAAAAAAATTATAGGAAGAGAAAAAAAAGCAAAAAAAAACAAAAACAAACGACAAAACAACCCTGCATTGTAAATAGAGATTTAGGAGTTTTGCCGTTGGGCAGCTTCTCCACCAAGCGAAGTGTTTTTCTGATTTATAATTGAAAGAATAAAAATAACTTTATTTTATATTTTTATAAGGTTCTCTAATTCAGTTATAGATTTGGAAGTACGGAGGTGACACACACACACGCACTTAAAATATTTATTTCCAAATATATAAAATACATGAGAATTACAATGCCTCATGCAATACATATAATGTATGGAATCCAGTGCAGTAGCACTTGAAAGTCTGTATAAATAACATCCGCTTGATTTCTTAAGCATAAGTTACTCAGAGACATAGTAAAATTTATTTCATCATTAGGAAGGTAAACATCTTGCAAAAATTCCATGCTTTTCAGCCATAATTACTGGTAATACAAAATTAAATACTTGATTAAATTTTTTTTCAAAATGTGAAATGTTGAAAAATAGAATAAAAATTGACATAGTATTTTAACATTAAATATCCAAGTTATTGTTACTTTTAAAGTATAATGTTATACTGGCTTGGGGTCATTGTAGAGGGGAATTTTTAATTTAACTTAACCAATAATTTACGAAAGAATAGCTAAAGAATAAAGTTTATTTATTTTAAAAATTGTGGGTGCAAGAAACCACGCTGACGTACTTAAAAATGTATGTGTAAGTTTATGTAATTACATATTAAATGATCGGGGAAGTTTTCATGACTGAAAAGTAGAATTTAGTATCAACTATTCACCATTTGAAATTAATTACAGAAATACTAGCTAGCAAATTGATTGATGCAATGAGCTGAATTCGAAAGCTTTTATTTTTTCGTCACGATAGACAAATTATTGGTTTCTATCAATTTCTATATTAAATATTGCAAGCTTGAAGCACTTTCAAATTAGAATTCATCGACCGTCCTTTTCTTTCTAACGCCTGAATGGAAGTAATTACTTCTTTAGTGCATTCCCTCTACGGCTTCACGAGGGCATTACAGATACTAAGTATTTTCAGGTAATTAGTAAATGTCCGCCCTCATTCATTTTAAAGAATTAACTTTAATCAGGTCGTAATAATAAGCTTTTTATGTTCTGTAAAATTTTTCGATTGAAATTCGATTTTTTCAGAGTATAAAATACAACTTTTTATTTCTTAATGTGAATTATATGAATCATTTGTGCAGCAGATTACAATTTATTTTTTTTCCTGAAAAGATTAATAATATCTATCTTTCTTTAGAACAACAGCAGTTAATTGCATTCCACAATTGAGAGAAAAAATTATAAAACTTAGTTTTGACTAATATAAAAATTCTGTTCAATAATAAAAACGTAATTTTATTCCTCCTCTTCTACATACGTTAGAAATGTTTTAAATCATGGACGGCTGAAGTTTAAAATAAATATTTTGTACGCTTCCATAGATTTTTGATTAATGGAATAATTAATCAAAATTTAATTTTGACAAATGTTAGATTTTTTTTACATATGTTAGAATTCAATGTGGAAACAGCACGAATTATAGCATACTTTTATTGTTCCATTTAATGGCAGAAATAGGTTCTCTTTTTTTATACGATTCCAGACAAACAGACTATTATATATTGTATTGCGAACATTTATTTTATTTTGTAATAATATTTATTTTTTCTTTGTTTTAGGTGAGTCTTTGTCTAACGAGCGATTGTCCGTAGGTAATATTTACACTGCATGGTAGTGATTTAAGATTTTATAATTTATGAATACGGAGTAAACCTGAATTGACATATATTTTTCTGTGAACGACGGATAAGTTTGTTTTAAATTTAAGAATGACTACTCGTAGCCTTTTATGACTGTAACTAGCCAAAGTATGTAGTTTGATGAGTAAGAACTGAAGCAGACATTTAAAATGAATAATAGAATAAACTATTTGTAGTGTCATATGTAAGATCTACGTTTTTACGCCAGTCCATCTTAAGCGCTATTGGTGACTCTTATCTGTAACCTTATTATGCATAACTCTTATGCCATTCTGATGCAAATAAATATTTTTTTCGGAATAATAATTTAAAAATAAAAAGTATCAATATTTTAATTGGGTCCGACATGGGTTATATTGTTACATACTGTATTATATTGTACATATTTACATCCTGTACGCTGCCGATATCCCGTCACATCCTAATACACTCCTAGCAACCTTTGCAGATGACCAAGCAATCCTTTCTACCCATGCTGACTTATATACTGCCAGGCAAAATCCCCAACGGCATCTGATGGACATACAGCGTTGGTGCCAGCGCTGGCGCATTAAATTCAACGAAGGCAAATGCTGTCATGTTGCATTCACACTAAGGAAGAACCAACCTGGTAGAATATACTTTAATGACATCCATAACCCAACTTCCGATTGCGTCAGATATCTAGGCTTTCATCTTGACTCCTGCCTAACGTGGAACACACATACAAAAATTAAAAGACATGAACTAAATAGGGGACTTGGACAACTTTACAAGCTACTAAGCCGCAAAACAACATTAACTGTGAACAACAAATTTACCATTTATAAGACGTTACTGAGACCTATTTGGACTTATGGAGTCGAACTGTGGGGAACTGCTAAACCATCCAACATCCAAAGAATACCGTCCTTTCAATCCAAAATCCTAAGAATAATAGTTGGTGCACCATATTACGTCACAAACTCCTTACTCCGCAATGACCTTAAAATCCCTTTTATTATAGAAATTATCATAATAATTTTAATAATAGTTTTAATAAATTTCACTCTGGCCTTTCCATGCATCCCAATCCTTTACCCAAACTCTATCCAGTATTACCCACCCTGATAATCAACTACGTCTCNACCACAAGTTGTTACCTTTCTAAATTAAAGTTAATTTGATGCCTTTAAAAGTAAGCCGAGTTCGTTTTTGAGCGAAAACGGATGAAAACAAGTTAGGCATTACGTAAAATTTCATGTGCAAAAAAAAAAATTTTTTCAATACAGAAGATGAATAATATGAAGAGAAAAAAACAACCTGTGTATTTTAAACAGATATTTTTGAGTTCTGCCACTGGGCTCTGTACACGCTAAGTTCTTTCTTATTTTATTTCATTATCTATTTAAAAAAAATTAATTTATACTGTGAATATTAGCCAGCACATTACTAGATAAAACATGTAGAAAGTAATTAATAAAAAAGTTAGTATTATAAGTTAATATTTTGTGTCAAAAATAATAATATAAATAAAAAAATATATTGGGTTTGGGTAAAATCGAATGTTCCATACTTTGCATAATAATTATTATTATATAACATGGCTAAGTGTGTTCATGATCTACGATTTCATTATGGGAGCTCTGGTATCTTCTATTTCGTATGCAAATGACTGATGATGGAATCGTAGATCCCGAAAACACTGAACTGTGTAATAAAAGAATTTTGTAAAAAAAAAATAGACTTGGTAATTTGATACAACTCTTTATTATAATTGAAAATTCGCTTCAGTACAAAGAAGAATTATTAATATCTTTTTTTTCTTCAAATAATTAAATTGAATAATTCATCTTGTAAGTAGTAATTCAGGAAATAAGCTATTGCCATTTTAAAATTTTATTTTCAATAGATATATTATATATTTTGCTCTAATTATTAGAGTAATATTTAATTTTAGGACATCATGTTCACTATATATTCTCTTTATATTATGAAGTGGCTTTTGAAGAAACAATTGCAATTTTTCACCGAACTGTTTTCACTACTGGAAGAACGTTAACTACTTTACGGAATAGTAGATTCGAACTGCAAGTTCAAAACCCACTCACACACACACTCATAACGTACTCAAATATACTTACAGAACTTTAACTCGCTCACGTGTATGTGCACATGTATGCTTGGCCAGACCTAACCACTGATAAACGCATTTAGATATAGTTTTCCGGAAGCATTTTGATCGGACTCTCTCCCAGACCCCTCGGAGGACTTGTAGGAGTTAACCTCCTTTGATGTGATGTCACTAGTAGACTGATGGATTTCCAAGGAAGGGCGTTATTTTTCTTTCCCAGGAGTAGAAAAACCAATCCTCGAAGAAGGGAGTTAAAGTCAAACATCCCACGAACGCCACAACTACTCAACCTAAATTTGGAGATCAATTCAACCAATTGTTGGAAAAAAGGACAGTGGATGCCGGTATTCAAACCCTATCCTACAGCGTGCGAATCTCGCTCGTTATCCACTCCACCCCTGGCACCGGTCATATATTTCTACGCTCTCTAGCATACTCAATTACAAAAAAAAACAAAAATCCAAGTTCCATTATTGAGTTTTTATCTAATTTTCAAAGCCAAAAAACTACTTCCGTTAATGGCTGAAGTTGAATTAGTGGACTGTATTTTTATAGGGTAATTGACAATATGATATTGTCTTCTTTATTTTTTAGCAGTAAAATATAATATATTCAACAAGAATAGATGTATACACAGCTTTTTAAAGTCAGTTTTCTGTCATGCAGGCACACTGAAACACATAAATCCTCAAGTATCAGAATAATTAGAACGATAATTCTAATGTAATGATAAATTATCGGCTATATTATTTGGACTGGGACACTCTCTGGAAGTCCGAATCAACCAACAATAAACTGCGAAGAATTAAGGACACCACCAAGGAGTGGTCCACATCGAACCGGGTGAGCAGAAGAGAAGAAGTCGTACAAACCAGACATAGAATAGGTCACACCAATCTTACCCACATGCATCTAATCATTAAAGATCAACCGCAAATATGCCCTAAATGTAGCTCGCAAATGAGCGTTCAACATTTCATCGAGGAATGCCCATATTACACTAATCTATTTACATGCAAAAACCTCCAAAGACAACTGTCGGCATCCCTGGCAAACCATGAATCCAATGTAGGCAAACTTATGTGCATTTTAAGAGAAACAGGCATATATGAAAAAATTTAATTAACCCAACAGTAAGGGCGTAATAACCATGATGTTGATCGCCCTATAACCTGATCCTAATCCTAATCCTATTATCGGCTATCAACTGCTTTCAGAACAGCAAAATTTAAACTTTTGAAAGAAAATTATTGGAATTTTAAAGACTTGTTTTTAAGTTCAGGTCAAATTGAAGGCCAAAAGTAGACCTTTTTCTGCGGAGATTCTTATATATTCTAAAGAGTATTTTTGAAGAGAACGGAAGGAAACAATGGATAGGCACTAATGAAGCCATTGAAAAGTAAAAACAGCAAAACAGGAAAATATCTCGGCTGAAAAATAGTAACAAGCTATAATAAGAATTATTCAGGAATAATGTATTTAAAAATGTATTTCTGAGCTTTCAGTATTTATTTTTAATTATATTTTAAATTCATTTCTATTTATCACAATTATCTAAAAAAATGAAAGTAATTTCGTTCCTTTTAATTAAATTTAAATTTTCATGGCATGTGAATCGTACGTTCGTGTGTTAATGTGAGCCTGTGCGCGCTAAAAAAATAATTGTAAATATACATTAAATTGAACTTAAATTATACCATTTATTTAATTTTT
>KZ806895.1:983124-993543 GCA_000696205.2 Oncopeltus fasciatus | reverse complement strand
TATATACAAATAACCGTTATAACATGCTATATATTTTTTAAAAAATATTTAAACCCATAAAATGGAGCCTATTGTCGAATGGTACCAACTTTTAGCAAACATTTCGCACCCCCTTCCACCATGACGCCAAATGGAAAAAATAAGACGTAAAAAAAACTCTCGAAACATTGATTGTAAAATTATAAATTTAAACAAGAAACACAAAAATAAAAACGCATATGGTTTTGACTTCTGAAAATAAAACAATGGAGATTTTTTTAATACTGTAAAAAAAACTTAGTTAAATTTATTTATATGTAGAATTTATTTGACGTAAAAAACATATAAATTAATCGAAATTTCAATTATTATTAGACACTTAATTGTATATTTAATTTCTGTGAGCAGGTTATTTTTATTTTTTTTAGAGGTTTAAAATTTTAAATGGAATTATAAATGTTATAAATATTAATTGAAAAATCAAGCTAAATATCTACATTGGAATAAATTGGTACATTTTTTCGGGCATGTATAACTTAGTTTCTGCTAATTTTAGGCCGTTCTGCACAGACATTTTTTTTATTACTGTTTAATGAACTTCTTAATAGTTCTCATTTGAAAGTGCAAGCTACTCCTGTTGGGCCCATGATACAAATTTATTTATTTTTTTCAAAGATTTAACGATAATAAATTATAATTTATCGATAATTATCAACGGAATTTTTTCATTCATCTTTACCCGTGAGTAGCATGTTTGGTTCGGTAATGGCTGAAATCAGACAAGACAAAACATATTAATATATTCGTCATCTTTACGGACGAGAATAATACTTATATTTATATAATGTATATAAATATAATTTCTACTGACAATAATCTGTAAAATATTTCCATAAACTTCTTTGAAGGTCGATATTTATGACTACAATTAACAATTATAGCCCATTCTATTTTTTAGATTATTTTTATATCATTATTAGTAGAAATAAATTAATCATTAATATGTATCTATGTTTATTTACACTTTTTTATCGCAAAAAAATTACTTGAGGAAGCCGCTTTATTCCTTTTAGTTATTTCTGCTTTTAACTTAGATTAAATTTCATTTTAAAAATAAATACGAATGGCTTACTTGACATTTCTCAATTTTAAATAAACAAATAAACTTATTAGCTAGAGATTCTCAATATGTGCGTCATCAAGTGTTCACTTGATCAGTTTTATCTGGAGAGTTTTACTGTCTTTGGAAGAATCTTAATGGAAAAGTGAATATTAAATGATAAGACAACCCCTGAAGCCAAATGGATTATTCCTTTCTTCCATAAAGATTATTTGAATCCTCCATATTCAGACTTTAGAGACAAGCAATATGTGGATTTTACTAGTTCATGAAACTGGCTTTTAGCGGTATTAGTTACAAGGTAAATATTACATTATATATTCTGTTATTTTTGTTAACACAACAGGTAATACCGGTTGACGGTTCATTGTAATTCTAAGTTTAGAAAAAAAAATCTTTAATTTAATGGAAAACAAAAGAGAAATTGCNATTTAAAAGGCACAATAATAAGGATAAAATTCAATAACTATATGTGAGTATTGAATTTAATATATTTAGAGTTTAAATCAGTCAAGTAGTTTTTTGATCAAATATTTTATCTTAATGTTCTTATAGTGGAAATAACAATGTTTTCTAAAATATTTAATTCAATATTTAAAAACGATTAAATGATTGAATGTGCACTCTTATGATTACTTCTCAGTCGCACTTAGAAATTATCTGTAATTTTTATAAATATTGATTGCAGTAGTATTTAATAAAAATTACAGATAATTTCTAAGTGTATTTAATCCCACATTAATTTTTATTCAAGATATGCAATGGTTAGCATAACTGCCCGGAAAGCAGGTGCCCTGGGTTCGTATCTCGGGTGAGGTAGTAAGATTTTTTTAATTCTATTCCCTTGTATTTCTGTCATTTTTAATTTCTTATCCAGCTTCAATGATCCCACTGGTCTTGTACACTTATCTGGGCAAAAATTTGATTAAATATTAGACATTTGCTTAGTTTACGCAGCTCTTACCCTGCAGATAAGAAGAATATTTTGAAAAGTCAGCGAGGAAAAGCTTAAAACCAATTAAATAAATTAAAAAAAAAAACAACATGAAAAAACATACAGTAATTATGAATTTTCCCCCTTGTAATTTCAATCAAACCTTGAACAGTTTTAGGAATTCGGGTAGAGATAAATTTTTTTTTTTGCACCCCGTAAATAAAATGTAGACATTTCGTACATGGAAACCGTTTTATCCACTAACTCCATGATGTTGTACTTGTCTGTTTAATTCCAGACTAGAATTGAAAACCCTTTCTTTGCTTGTTATATTATTTTGTCAGATTATAACTGATTATTTTTTAACTCTGTATAATGCTATTGTAGCAGCTTGAAATAGTAATTATACACACATGTATAAATTTAATTTTACTGTTTTTTTTTTTGTTTTTAAGATATTCCTAATGTTTTATTAATTTATTCACTTTACTCTGTTACCAGTTTATTATGACCAAGTGCATACAAAAAGTGTTTCAAGGTATATGTATTATTTAATTAAGGAAAAACAATATAAAACAAATTATACATTACATAAACAAATATATTGAATATTAATTTTAGTTCAAATGGAGAGTTTTTTGACCGTAGATATTATTATTAGATGATTTTAGTTGAGGTTATACCTTGACCGAACCCCAACTAAAATCATCTAATAATTGAGTATTAATGTTATACGAAGATAATTGGAGATGATGTGAGAATACAATATATAATTTATTTCCAACGTTTCACACTATTTGTTCAGCTTCAAGAAATCTATTTTGTTTGCTTGAAACAAAGCCAAAATATTTATTTCTGGCCAGAAATCATATATATTTATATTAAATTTTAATGGTATCATGTATAAAACGAACAGCAAATAAATATTACTTGTAGTACCAGCGGATAATAGATTATTTAGAAACGTTGAAAGTAAAGTTAATAGGTTCTGAAGGCCTTTCTAACTCACCATTAATTATTTAGTTTAATATAGAATTGACTTCAACATGATGAGATTTATAAATGTTGTAATAGTTATAGTGCGATGATGATGATATTAACACTGCAGCGAAAATTCCATCATGAAAAGCAAAGAAATAATGTCAATAGCTACTTTTTAACCTGTTCAATGGTCAATTTATTTAATTGCACCTCATTGAACCTATAACGACTAGAATTATACTCCCACAATTAGCTATAAGTGCGAAATCAAATGAATATGCCATGTTTTTTCCTACTAATAACTAACTGTATTATTCACTTAATTTTTGCATGAATTTGAATGTATTTGAATGATTATTAAAGTTTTAGTGTTGTGATTACATATGTAGATAATCACCTCAAATTGACCTAGGCGTAGAGGCGCCTGTGTAGATAAGAGGATCCGTTTGGCCCTGGCGTAGCAGGTTGGAGTCCCCACCCTAGAAAAACATATATGTGGAATAATAAAGTCCTGCTTAGAGCCATTGGTGTTTAGAAAAGGGTGGTGACTGCCTTTATTGCTTTTCCTGTCTCAAATATCAATAAATTAATTGCTTAGCACCATCAGGATAAATTATGACACCCTACTCAAAGCTCAAGATAACATCAATAAGATAGCACACTCTTATGTTATCCTGTTCATTTGACTACTCTACTTTTAATAAATAGCTCCTTATGCTTATATTTAAGGGAAAACCTTAGTGTATCCGGCATCTATAACTTACCCTAAGTAGATTACGACAATATAACGTAGTAAAACCCCAGATTTTTTTTTATTCACGAATTTTGGTGAAATCTGAAACAGACTCCTCGTCTCCCCATTGAAAAGAATACCATGGGGGGTTCGGCTTATCTCGAAAAAATTAAGTCAACTTTCTTGAGTATATCGAAAAGAATAACAGCTTTGTCGCCAAATACACTATGATGTAAAAGCTTTAAGATAATTAGCATGGTTAAAGATAATTAACAGCACTGATCAAAGTTGAACCAACAATAAAATATCAGGGTGGTCTATCTTTTTGTCTCAGACCTATCACTTAGGTACAGTTCAGAAATAATTGAATCTCAATCGATAGTACTTGGCGAATCTATGTCAACATATAAATACAACCATGGGTATACACCTTACTCCAGTAGGAGTTTTGTTTATTGAATAACAAAGGTAATGTGAACAAGTATTTATTTCTATTTTTGGTAATAATCTTATAGATTAAACTATAATATTCATTTACCGTTTCTTCTTCCGGGTTGGACCGTGTCAAATTGGTGTTATTTGCCGAGCTTTCGCACATCATGTGATGGCTTCTTCAGGGCTGAAAAGAGAATGAGAGTTGTAAAAGAGAGATTTTTAAAATCCAGGTGGTATATAATTANGAGAGGGAGGAATATGTCGTTTTCTCTTGAGTTACAGTAGTCCTCCTAATAAGTGAATATGACTCTGCCATTTAGGATTGATCTCGTGGCTGGAAAGTATGGAGTCAAAATATTACTTATAAAATGCCTTTATCCAAAGAGTTTTCTCCAAAGAGACCTTTATAAATATCCTTGAAAGAAATAAGAGGCTATAATTAGTTTAAAAAGCACATTCAATGGAATTCCCAGAGTGAACTCGGTAGCAAAGCGATTCTTTCTCAATTAAAGTGTAGGTCTACTTAAATTGGATTCAGCGAAAATATTTCCCAGTTTTATTCAACGGCCGTCCCAATTTAATAGAGAGATATTTGTTTTCCTTCCGTAGTGGCTCTTCTCTAATAAAGCAAAGGAGGAAAAATGGTGGAAAATAGGGAGGGGGAGGGAGAAAAAGTAGAGGGGGATAAGGATAAAGGTCGGAATAGATTGGGAGTAAAGGAAATAAATAGGGGTAGGGGGTGGCGGGTGGCTGGAGGGGATGAGGGGGAAGGTTTGTTGGTGAGGTGGTGAAAAGTGAAGTAGCAGGCAGTGGATTTTCCGGAGGTTCTCTAGAGATTTTAGCTGAATTCCACCAGGAGTCAATATTCATCTTATAAAATTATTATGAAAATTATAAATCTTTTTTAAATGAAAGACAATAAGTGACAGATAGTCTTAATTATTATTATTTTTTAATACAAGTTTTTATATTCATATCATGATGGTAATTATGGTAAAAAAATCCCTCATTTCATTATTTTTTAAATTTTTTCTGGCTCCCAGTACGGTTCAAATTAATAATGAAATGTGGTAGTGGCCCTTTGCCAAACGTGAGTCTAATACATATCTAGCAATTTTACTTCCTCTGAGTGCAAGATGATATATTCACTCTTAGACTCTTAGTGAAGTAAAGTGGAGTGCGGGGAACTAGAAAATATACGCTCCCTCGGTGGTATAGTGGCAGCGCACCCGCCCTGAAAGTGTGAGATCCGGGTTTGATTCCCGGCTGAGGTAGTGAGATTTTTTTTTTATAGCTCTCTGAACGATTAAAATGAACAATTTTTATATTTTAATTTTAAGATTAATCGCTTTTATTTCTAAATCAAAAGTTCAGGAAAATTTTCAAATATATAATAGTAGATTATTATTTGATTATTGCCAACATTTCGACTTAACTTGTAAGCCATCAGCAGGGGGCAGAAATACAACCCACATGGTATGTTGTATGACAGAATAAGAAACTGTAAATTTTTTGCTGTCATACAACATACCACATCTCTGTCTGTTCATTCCAATCTACAATTCTATAAGTGTAGTAGTGTGTTTTGTATTTCAGCCCTGATGATGGCTTTCAAGTAAATTTCGAATTTTAGCAATAATAAAATATTCACCTAATAATTTTGGAGTATTTTCTGATTTTGACCGAAACAAGACTGACTAATTTCTCCAACTTTATTTATTAAACTAAAAATAAATAAAGTTGAAAATATTGTGTTAAATTATATAGATTTTAAAATCCGAATTACAAAAAAAAAAAAAAAAAAGTCAATACCAAATATGATTGATTGATAAAACCAGTTCTCTTAAAATGTCACTGTAATGTCAAAAGTGTAAAACCAATATTTATTTTCTTAATGAACAGTTTTCAGTTTCAGAAATATTGTAGTGAATTCTCAGTTTACATTCTCTAAATATGTGGATTTCTGTGCGTTCGGAGTGTGTTATGCTTCATTCTTTGCTGGCCAGATATGTCGGCCATGACTGTCAGCTTACACAGAAGCACATATGAATTATGTACGAGCTGGTGAATTTTTTAAATTCTCTCAGAAGTTATGTTACAAGAAATGGATTTAACTTCACCGCGTTTTGACAAGCAGAGAGATGTAACTGGCAAAGCAAAGTGACAAGTTTACTACAAATGGTTGTTCCATTGTTCACAAAACACACTATTTCTGAGTGAATCTTTCTTTTGCCTCTTGTTCTTGTTTTTTTAAAATTTGAATTCCCTTCTATTCATAAAATATAATGTCAAATACGTTTTATACAATTAAATAAGTTATAAAAAAAGTCACAATGCCAAGTGTTTTAGATGTGATTCCTCAGCTGAAGCAAAAAATAATATTGTAAATTACTTATAATAGTTAATGCAATTTAATGGCTTTCAAACTTTTTGACTCATTAATATTTCTTTTCTACAATTTAATAGTAACGCAGCCAAGCGTTATTCATTTGAACTACTATATTTGTTTGTATATCAAATAGGTAGAGATATATTAGCTTGCCTTGTATAATTATGATTTTAAATGCGTTTTTCTCTTTA
The DNA here is from genome assembly GCA_000696205.2 of Oncopeltus fasciatus. Lineage (NCBI taxonomy): Eukaryota > Metazoa > Arthropoda > Insecta > Hemiptera > Lygaeidae > Oncopeltus > Oncopeltus fasciatus. The sequence continues at coordinate 986,781 of KZ806895.1, read as the reverse complement.
TACTGCCTTGGGAAATATATACGACAAATTACCCTCATGTAGGCAAAAAATAAACACAAGACAGATTATGGAGAATGAAAATGCTCCTGGTATTGGATTGAATGTTTAGAAGTTATTGATGAAGAAATTTATGGTTAGAATTTTTTTTCTTTTCATTTTTTAAAAATTTTCATAGCACTTACCTTTCATAATTGACATATTCAGGGTAAATATAAAAATAAATATATATAAAAAACGTAAGTTCATTTTTTAAAAGTATAGTACTTAGATTCAAATATAAATAAACAAATATTCTGACAAAGTTTGTTGAAATTAGGATCTTCTATTCGCTAATTAGAAATTTCAGAAAGAGTTTAGATAAAATATGGAATACCAGCTATCAAAAAAATATTTAGAAAGCCGATTGTAGACTTCTTAAATTCTGGGAGTTGCGTTAACAGCTTAATGAAGCTCTTAATCATGGAGGCCTATATCTTCGAAAAATTGATATTAAATTTGACGAGTTTTAAACTTAGCACTTCTCTTGCATTTTATTAAAAGGTAACAACCTTTCCAAGATTATTCAAATGTGTCCTCCAATTTTCATGTTAATGTAACAGGCTTTCAACTGATAAACAGTAGCATGAGAAAAAATCCACTAATTAAATTTAGGGGAAGGTTTTACTAGTAGCTAAAATTTGTTGCGTCTGAAGTATTAAAAATAAAATAAAATCGCTCTGGAACAAGTCCTATAAACCTAGGAGTCTATCCAGGGACAAAATCGTTGAAGAAGTTTTCATTGCGATCGATAGCACACTAGAGAAAGTGTGTGGTCAGTTCTTTGTTCTAGAAGCCTCCTGACTTATTACTATTTATTGAAAAAAAGATTCTATTTATAGCTGGGTTCCCAGTACCTCACCTGGAATCCCCATATTTTTTACAAACAGAAACTTTGAGAGAAAAAAATCGACTGTGCTTTGTAAGTATAGGGGGTAGGATCTTAGGCTTGGGTTTTTGCCAGTACGAAACTTAAAATTAATTGTTCATTAATATATTTCTATTAACATACGCGTTTTAGCGTTCTGTACGTTTAAAATAAAGAATAAAAATTGTTTTATTGTTTCTTTTTTAATAATGCGGTGGGTATTTAGAAAAATAAATAGATTAATTAATCGTTGAAATACTTATAAAGTATTTTAAAAGTATTAAAAGTATAAGTAAAGTATTTTACAATGAAAGTATTATATAATACAATAAATACTATATTTAAGTAAGTAACTATATATATTTTGCTATTACCCCCTCCCATCTTTACTGTCAAAATGTCTAGAGCCATCAATATGTCTTTTACCTTCAACTTTTAAATTAAATTAGTTATTTATTCTTATTATATACATTTTAGTAAAACATATAACACCTGCATGATTCGCACTGTTCCTGGGTGGTGATATGAATCAGAAAATAGGAATTACACTATTTCTTGCACAGCCAGCCATATGAATCCTTTCCCCTCTGGAGCTAGCTAGCATTCGGTCTGGAAGCCAAGTCCACCTCTTCCTCCCCTAGTGGCTGCTTGAGATCAGCTGGAGGAAGTCGACACGACTCTGGAGAACCGGTCCTGGAGGGGGCAGGGTGCACGCCGACTATTTATAGCACGTAGAACACGCATACACACGACCAAGCACGTGCATCAGACACCTGTCCCTTAGGAAGGTCCCCTTGGAGCCGACATTCGGATTCAAATGTAACTGCTCTGTGCTGAACAACGAGTCGATGTTTAATCAATCAACATCAATTTAATGTTTGTTCTTTGTTTAATCAATATCCCAGCAAATATCGACTCTTGGGGAAATATTCTTATCGGTCGAAAAATGAATGTCTGCTATTATCAAAATGTGTACATTCTCAAAACCCTTATCAGTATATGCATGTTTCACTTAAATCTTCCTTAGAGTTTAATGAATTTCGTACGGATTTACCATTTGATTCTACGTCAAGAATGAATTTTTGGTCAGGGGGATCAACACTAACAAATCAACACCGATCCTATAACGGAGAGAAGAGAAGATGTACATTCAAAATTATATAACTGCTGTGGGTTACGGGTCAATAATAATTGAGTTAATAATAATTGAGTCAATAAATAGTTGAACTTAATTTATTATAATGAAGACTTACATCCACTAATTACAGCTAACTATTGAACTTACTACCTTTACTAACTGCTGAATGAATAAATAGAAAATATAAATTACATTACAGCTAATCAACAGATATATAAAAAAAGTTCTTATTTACAAAGAGGCTTAAAAATAACTTATTATATTTTCTGAAGTTACAAGTTTTTGTCCCTTTACGGGACATTCTGATACACATTGACCCCTTCCCCTTAGTATTATACTCTTTAGATTACTTTTTAATAGGTAAAAATAAATTTAATGGGTTCAGGTATTTGTGGATCTTTTGGTATACAATATTGCAATAATGATCCCGCATATCAAAATTATTCATAATTTATTAGTAATAAAAATAGACTTCTTTATTATTTTATTAGTTATTTACTTTTATTTATTATTTTTAGTCATAAAACACAATTAGTTTTTATACTTATCATGCTATTATGACACATTTAAATATAATAGTTTGTAATATATATTTTAAAAAGAAAGAAAGTAGGCATTTTCTGAAGATGCCAGAAAATACAAAGCATTTTTTTTTAACAATATATAAAAAAATAAAATATGTAGAGAGATTTTCTTATGGAAATGTATTTTGGTTTTAAATTTTTATAAATTTTACTGAGTTATCCATCCAAATATAAGTTAAGCGGTTAACTAGTGGAGTATTACACTGTCGATTTATTTATTTGGGCTTTATTTTAGTGAGAACTTTATATATTTTTTATAAATAACAAAACAGCTACTATTTATTAAATACGTGTACATCCACGCACATGAAGACACAGCTACACAGCTACATGCGTGTGGGGACCAGGAGGTGAACGTTTGCGAGAGTCGGGTTGACAGGTCTGCAGTAGTCCAGGAGGTCACGTCGACATGAAATCATAAACGCCACAGAACAATAACAAGTGACAACTTGTCCCGTTCAGCCGTCCAATGACACTGTCAGCACAGTGCCAGAATCATGGTTGTGCAATGGACACCATTGGCTTCAATATTCCTACTAAAGTGTAACCTGGCATCGCTATGGTATTATATAACAGTTGTAAGCAGATCAACGCCAAACTCTGATAGATTAAATAATAATCCGTATTGGGAAGAAAATTATGTGAAATTTTATCGAAATTCAGTTAAAACATTCTTGTAAATTGTTTTTAAATTGCTATTTATTTACTCTTTTTCTAAGCTTTGGACTTGTATTATATTATGTTTTCTTTATATCAGCCATTTATAAGTGTCCCTACTTCCAGAAGGGCTACATGAGAGGTTGAAAGGTGTCACATCGATTCTAAAAGAGTATTCCTGAAGTTTTCATATTTGTTAGCACAATTTAATTTGCACACATGACAATTTAAAGGCAGAGTACTGATGTATTCGTATCTCTACCAAAGGGTTTAATAAATATTAATTTAGTTGTGATGTATTTTACCTTACGTGAATTTTAAACAATTAATGCGAGGGAATAGACATCTACTGGGACAGGTAGAGTTTTTGCCAG
>KZ806895.1:909426-924457 GCA_000696205.2 Oncopeltus fasciatus | reverse complement strand
ATATATATATACGTAGTACATAAAGACCTCAAAACTAGAAATTACGTACATCACAGCTTGAAAATGAAGATAGTTTTTTTATTTTATGGAACTTTGTTTTATGAATAATGTTTTACTCTTACCCTGTTGCCCCACTCCAGTAACCTGTGCTAGAGGCGTACCTTGCTCAGCTTCTTCCCACGTGACTGCTATATTTTCACCTATAGCAGAGTATCTTTACTGACTTCTTGCCTGATTTGTACCAATTATACCGTTGCAAAATGCCATAAGTTATGGATATTAATACTCTCATGGTAGTTTTTTTAGGTGTTTGTTTTACTATTAAGCATCATGGAACTAGTTTTGTTTTTATTTTAAAAAAGGCCATTTGGCTTTGCATAAGTGAAACATATTTAAAATCTTGGACACAAATTGACAGCACCATACGTAAAACTCTAAACTTAACCTTAACAGCTCAAATTAAATCAATACCAGGCACAACATAAACTAAATATATGCTTATTACATGTTACTTTTGTTGGGGTTCGGTCAAGGTAGATCCAAAAAAATACAAAATTTAAAAAATATATGCACTTTTTATTATCTGCCAACGTTTCGGCTTACATTGTAACCCATCTTCAGGGCTATCATGAATGATGTCCTGTCCCAAAGATCACATTTTCACGACTGTCAGTCAGAAATGTCATTTCATGACATTTTCATGACTTCAGCCACTAAATATATGAGTTTCAGCATTGCTGCTGTATGTAATGTATATTAGTATATAAAGTTTGAACTTCAAACCAGCCCCGTATTGGCCCAGGGGGTATTTACATTATAAAAATGCATTTAGTTTCTTCCTACGGTACACCTAAAAGGACTATCAATTTATACCTCGTTGTAAAACATTCATAATTCCCTAATAGCATTTTTTTTTGTACAACACAGTGGGAGAAAGTTGTATGAAACCTATATACCTATATACTCTAAATATGTGTAAGAATGTAGACTGTTGCACATTAAATGAATAAAAGAAACAAAAACGATTGCATCCTCCCTGGTGGAGCATGAGAAATTGACTGAGGCTGGTTATTTATTATCATCCAATCCAGGACATTGAGTGACACTGAAAGATGAGATCCAGTCGAGGAATCCAGCGGTGGCTTCCCAGGGGCGACCTGGAGGAAAAGGGAATGCGAGCGGATGGCGCAGGGCGAAGAGCGTAAACACAGCTCGCGCGCAAGATGACGCAAGATCCAGCAGCCGTACCATGTCTGGAGAAAATGCTCTGAGGGAACTGTTGTAGTGCCTTGGGAAATGTCAATATCATGTATGTCCTCATCTTTGCGGTTTCCGAATGTGTACAGAGCCATCTACGGGGAGTATGACGCCCTAACTTACCTCATCCGGACGTCAACTTCTCGGACTCATCCCTGCCTCAGTTCGGCTACTGGTAGGGGAGGGACATATCTCTTTACTCTGAAGAATCTTAAGTAAAATTGGTAATTGCGAGGTCAGTCATAAACTCTACGAGTTGTATGTTAAGCACAACGTATTTCAATGATAGATTCCTTCACCAGAAAATCCATTAAATATAAAATACTATCTTTGAATTCGAAAAGATATATGAAATTTCCCCTTGGATAGATTTAAACCCATAACCATAGATAAATAAACACATACACACGTATGCACATAACCACTACATTCCTAAAATAATGGAATTTAATTTTTTTTATTTCCAAAACTATGGATGAGATTGATAATGGTTGAAATCTATCAAACGGAAGGCGAACTTTAAGAATATTAAGTGTTAAATTTAATTTACAAATACTCAAATACATTTTATTTTGTTAAAATCGCATATTCTAGAATGCAACTTTGAGAAATGGGTCCTCTCTTCCTTATTTTAAGATAAAAATATTTATTTCTAAAAAAAAATTGATTTAGGCTTTATACTTCATACTGTTTAAGGAATTAATTTTTGGCCGTATCGTATGTGATGTATTATTGTATTACTAGTTGGAGAGAGATTTAGTGAAAGACCAAATTAAATAATCGCCAATAGCTTGTTAATTATTAGTGTTATGAAATAAATTATTATGCATAGTTAGTAGGCTCTAACGTTTGTTCTGTATAAATATTTTTGGGAGATTATACATAAAATAAGTTATTTAAGAATTTAAATATGAATGTTGAGCGGTTCTTCTACTCTTCACTCCCAGACAGTCTAGAGCTGGCCTTAATTCAATGTTCTTATATCTTCAAAGGAGCAGTTATAGTACCATCTTATTGGGTTAGCTACAAACCATATCCGACTTTTCAAATACTATATTTTATTTATATTTCACTATATATATTTCTCAAGAATCTAAGGATAAAATGTATTTGAAAATAAATATTACAAAGATACATATTATTTGAGGTTATTTTCCTTAGCCGTAAAAGCCTGGGAAAGTGATGAATAAAACTAAAATATTATTCAGTTAAATTCCATTTGTTTAATGGCCGAGATAGGAAAAATAAAGTAGCTAAAAAAAACTATGGACTTTAATAGCTTTTCATACAGAATATTTTGTAAGTCTACATCATGAGGAGACAGGGAGAATTTCATTGGGAAAACGCAGATATTGTCAGAAGGTGGGGCTTTCATTATTAAGGAAAACATTCTCTTCTACGGGGGGCTGTATCCATTATGTAAATTTGTGTTTGCCGAGCCCGAATGAGAGGGAGAGATACTGGAGAAATATGTGCGGGGAGGGTGAGTTCGTAGGGGTTGGTGGAGGGGTGGGGTGGTGGGGGAACCGAAACACGGAATTAACATGAACAAACGAAGTCCTCATCATGGTAATATCTAAGCACGGCGATCACTCTTTTAGTGAACGTTTTACACGTAACGGCTCATTGAAGTGGGAATTTCGCAAGGCGCATACGGATGCCGGTTTCAGCTAACACACCCTTGCTTTGTAGACCAATGACGACGAAATATACCCCACCCCATCCCTACCCCTTCACGACACATTTTTTTTTTTTATCTTAAAACATTCTTTTCGAGTTACTAATGCTCTTTTCTGTTTCCTTTGAATTAGGTACTCTTATTTCATTCCCTTGTCTGATATTTTTTTTTAAATTATTATTATGGAACTGTTCTAAATCAAAAAATGATTACAACAAAATTAAAACTAACTCCGCCGGTAGCTCTTGTCTGATCATTATCATCTTCCTTTGATCTGCCGAAGGACCATTACTCACCCCATCTTCTTCCTTCTTTGGTTTTCAATCAGCTTGTCTGTTGTCTTAGATGTGACAAGACTTTACTCTGAGGGAGATTCCTACGTTCATCATAGTTCTATAGACGGTTCACTTTTATCGTATGTTACGTTGATAATAATAGAGATCTTTCTAAAATAATTTACAATTAATATAAAAAAAAAGAAAAAAAGATCACGACTTGAACTCGAACCCGTGTTTAACAGCAATAGTCAGTGAGTTTTCTGAACTCTGCTCTTTTTTTTTTTTTTTTTTTTTTTTTTTTTGTTTTTAATGGCCTGTCAACCTTTGGTTATTAACGCCAGGGAGATATTTTTAGAAGCGGGAATATATTTTCAAGAAGAAGAATTTCTTAGCAATAGGTCATGGTGAGGTATAATGAATTGTTAATGCGAATAGTTATTATGTGGATGGACATAGTAATTTTTTTGTGCTTGAAAACTATGAAATAAATAAGAAAAAAAAATTGAGAGAAAATGGAAAAGAAGCATACTGAAAATGCATCTAGATAAGATGAAATAGCCTGCCCTCTTTCAGAAAGTTCATTACAGAGTCGATAAATGTATCGTCATCGAATAGAATTTCGTCTAGTGTCCCATTTGAGTTATACTTTTTCCTTGTGTCTTTGTAAATATATATTTGATGGTAAGAAGTTGTCCACAGACCTCACAAATGGGTGGGTTATCCTTTACTATTATGTAGCTATGAGTCTTGTGTGTCCTATTCTTAGTCTGGCTAATACTACTTCTTCCTTACGGTCAATTGACACGGAACTGGACCATACCCTCGGAGTAGAAAAAAAAAGCTCTGCTCTATCTCGGTGCTAATCCTTCCTTATCGAAAACTTCTCCCTAGGAGTATCCTCGTCTCCCAGGTATGCCAAATAATGCCCCACAATCGGCGGGAAGCTGTCTGAAAGTAGTCCCTCTTTGGAGACCGGTAGTACCAGACCAGCGAACATATAATAATAATTGATGCCCTTCTAAAATAGTATTTACTATTATCATTTTCCAGAACAAATAGTAAGTCCACGGCGGGAATCGAACCCGTACTTTCTGATAACTATCCAGAAGTACTGTCATGTAGTACACATAGCCAGAACGTCTGGCTAATGATAGTAAAATGCGAATCCGACTTTTGAATTCGTTATATATATGACTTTCACGTAATCATCGTCTATAAATAGGCAGGAAATTTAAAAAAAATTACAGCTGGTGTTGTTATATTGTAAAATTTCTATAACCTTTGGAGAAGGGCTTGAAATATTGTTTCCAGTAACCCCTTAGTATTTAATACATTTTATCAAATAAATGCAAATTTTAATTGACGTAAATTAAATATTCCACATACATAACATTATTTATGAACTATGAAATTTAAGTATGTCTAAGTTTGAGAGTAAAATTCATCATTTTCAAACAAAGAATGTTTCCTTGACCTAATACTCTAGTACTATATTTACTTATACGACAATAAGTCAGAAGCATGTGCGATATCTTTGGAAGAGAGATTGATGCTACATGTAGGCCTAACACTAAGAAATCCCTCGGCCCTTAAGTGGATTGATTCCAGTCGTTGCGCACGAATGACTTGCTCGAAGGACGTGAAGGGCTGAAGGGAAGTTAATTGGTTCGCCTTAAGAAAACACGGATTTCGGCTCCTTGTGGGATTCCATTTCTCTGCTAAATCCCAAAGACTCCATATTGGAGCTGCCATCTAAATCTTCACAATGGCATACGAATACTGTATTCTGTGGTACTGCGTCCGGAAAAGGAAGGTGATCAATTCAGATATTAGACATTCTTGGCCTGCTCTTATAAATATTTTTCAGTTTTAAATTTCCCTTAATCAATTATTTTGTTACCCGGATTTATCTACATATACAACATTTGTTTAAATATTAATATAGCATTTGAAGTTAAGCTCAGAATTAGTACAACAATTTTTAACATATGCACGAATATATATATACACGCTTGTTTAATTGCGTTAAAATAACTGTTAAATGTCTCAATTTAAATATAAGTGCACATTCAAACATCTTTCAAATCAAATGAATCACATCTATTAAAAGACTGCAATGATTTGCTTTAAAAAAAAAAAACGATATTTAGTTTCTCGCACATTTTTATTTTTTAAATTTAAGATAAAAAAAAATATCCTTTAGCAAATAGTCTTCTTTAAAAAAAAAAAAAAAATCTGTTGTTTTTGCAAATTCCAACTCACTGAAATATATATGCGCGCATGAGTGTCTTAACTAACCCCCCCCCCCCAATTCTCATTAATTGCTGTTCGATTTTGTTATTTCCAAAAAATCTATTCCGGAAATTAAATATGACAAACAACATTTTACAACAATTTAGAAAATTTTTAAATAATCAAAATGCTCATTTATGAACAATTATTAACAAATCAAACAAAAATCCTTTAATATTATCAAAGTATTGCTTGCAAATTACTTATTAGCAATAAACCGTTAAAGCCCATTACTTAATGAAATCTAGAATAAAGATGAACAATGTGTGAAGGGGGGGAGGGTGAATTGAAGAGCAAATTCCATCTGCTTTCAATCAATATATTTGCCAATTACAATTTTTGAGCCAATTATAATTTCTTCCCAAATAATGATTGTAAATTTTGTTTTTGTCCTTGGTTTCATAAAAAGAATTACTGTCTTTTTAGTAAGGTTCCTCTATTTTAAGTGATAGAGAAAATAATTTTAAGTAAATATTTCAGAGCGCACACATAATTAATCTCATACTCTGAGGCATTATACTATAGTAGTAGTCTAATGAATGTGTAACAATTTCTACCCCTACGAGAATATCTCCTCTCTCTTCGAGCACTACCATTTTCCAAATACCAGGCTGAAAATGTTATGGTCTTGAAAGTTAATCCTGAGGGTGTCTTCTCTGCTATTTTGTCCTCTTCTAAACCTTCACACTCTACCCTCAATTTATCTGGGGAATGATTTTGTAACAGGGGGCATATTTTAGGAGTTTATTACTGGAATTAAAGTATAACACTATTTTTTTTTTTTTGTATTAACCAAGTATTTTTTTAAAGTTCATTTTGATTGAGATATCTTCCTTTAGTTCTTTTATTTTATTTTTTAAAAATTAATGTAGCTTCCCTTTCAATAACTAAAGGTCTTGGAGGGAGGGGCTATCTAAAGGCTGCTAATCCATTCTAAACATCTATGGGTTAGAACAAATTTTTAATTTTTGAAATTTGCGAGTTCAAAGCCCAGAGAAAGATTCCGAGCGGATCCAATGAGCTACACCGGAACCTCCCTTCAGCTCTTATGAAAATTCTTTATTTAATACCTATTACAAATTTTTTTTTGCTTTCTACATGCAATACAGAACATAAAATATAAATTAGGTTCCCTCATACATAAATAATAGGATGTTGTCCAAGTATATGCCTTTATGCTAATATGCTGAGGGCCAATTTCCGAATAAAATTACATTGTGAAGGTTGGATCATTCAGGAAGTGAATATAATGTTTCCAGGCCATGTATTCGATTCAGTTTTCATGATCATGTTGCATTTTAATCAGGATGAAGATTGTTCATTGCAGGAAGTATGTTTTCGGTCGTTCTGTATGGAATACTCGCTCCTCCAGGCATATGAACGACTCATTAGGTCATGTCGCCTCGGGACAAGTTGTCCTCATCACCGCAGGACACTCGGCTCGTGGAAAATGGAGCGAGGGCCGTGTTCTTCTCGCCGATGTCCTTCGAGGCTGTCCTGCAAGGAACTACGGTAAACAACTGGAGCAAACACGACGGTCTATTTTCGTCCGTTATCAGTGGCTCCAGATCGGAGTCAATTCGTCACACCAGCCCAGCTGTCCTGACCCTAAGATGTCTTAAATCGTTTTTAAACATCTTGACGTCTATTTATAATCCTTCAAAAATGTTGTGACGTAAGTAGTTGATGAGCGAAATAATTCATTACTTTTTTTTTTTTTTTTTTAGACGTTTGCCTTCTACTATGAATATTATCATTTATTAAACTTGATTTTAAATGTGAAATCAAAATTGATCGCTAAGGCTTTCTACAAACCAAAATTAATGAAGAGGTAATATATAAATATTTAAATAGGTAACAAATAACATCAAAACATGTTTATTAACATATATAAGACAAATATCAGTGCAACAATTAATTTTGTTTCAGCAATTTTTTTTTAAGAGCCTAAGATATCTTAATATTTGATTAAATTTAATTTCTCTAATCAAGGAGATTTGGAATATGCGTCCCCCTAATGGTTTATTCTCCTACAATTTTTGGGAGTACCTCAGAGACGTAAAAATCTAACCTACACTGGCTATAATAGAATAGCTTCCTGCAGATATCCCATTTTGTATTCATAGTTGTCATCTTACTGTCAAACATCAATCACTGAGAAAAGTTTTGCCTGATCCTTTTTTTTTTTTTTTTACTGTGATTATTATTACTTCAAAACCATGGTATATTAAGCGAAGGGTGGATTGTCAGGAATTCAGTCATTGTAGTTGAAGAATGAAAAAATAGTTTGTCACAATAAAGTTAATTTTTAATTCTTCAACTAACATGACGGAATTACTGACAATCCTCTCTTCATAGAACTTGACAGACAATTCATTCCATTTGGTACATTAAGTTTCACTAACTAAATGGTTTTTGATGTAGCAAATTTACTCAAGGAAAAAAAACCTGATACTTTTGAAATAGTTACTGGTTTAGAGGCCCATATTTTAATAATAACTATTAATTTTAATATGTTGAACATATCTCAAAATCGCATTCAAGTAGCCTAAGTCACATCGACCATTACCCTGTACAGCGTTTTCAGAATTTAGATCTATATTTAACCCTATTTTAAAAATGATTTTTCTTCTAATAAATGTAGTGTCTCCTGGAAATTTTCTATAGCTTGAAATATCCTGGTTTAAATTGCTGAATTTCCCTTTTTTTTTCATACTCTTGTAATAATTATTTTGTGGTTCTCCACAAATAAATTGAATCACATAAATTTTCTGACAGTATTTTAAATTGAATCTACTTTTTGTTGGAATAAAGAGTTGCGAATTTTGCTTTTATGACCATTACGACTAGTTATCCTTAGACATTTTGAGTAGTAAATAAACAACCCCTTCGCGTACTCCTAGAGTAACTCGTACGCAAAATTGACTTTTATCTATTCACTTAAAGTGAAACAAAAAAAGAACTTAAAGACGTCGTTGTCCTTGGAGGGGGAAGTGCCCTGGCAATATCATATTCTACCGGCCTAAAAGCAATTTAGGGAATAGGTTTAGGGTCGGCGTCTCATAGCTAAGGGTGTCGTTTACGAGTTACAACAGCTACTCCCACTTGCTCAATATCTATTAGGCCTACTTTACAAGAAGCCCAAGACCACACTTCCAGAGCTCTCTTACTAGTAATCTCAAGAAGAGTTTACTTATTAATTATATAGTAACCTCAAGAGTAAACTTCAGTAATCTAATGTAGAGTAATATATAAAATGCACACTTTCTTTTAGGCGAAAACATTCTGCCATTTTTGCTGGTTTTCACTAATGATACTCAGGGGAAGTTAGAAATATAATCAGGTCAAAGTATATGCTAGTATGCTTGTTTTTGTGTGTGAGAGTTATTTTTATATTAAATATAGGCGCACACTTAGGGGCGCGAACACACATACTCTTAAATAAACACAGGCGCACACTTAGGGGCGCGAACAAACATACCCCTAAATACACACAGGCGCACACTTAGGGGCGCGAATACACATACTCTTAAATACACACAGATACACAATCTATACACACAGGCGCACACTTAGAGGCTCGAACACACATACTCTTAAATATACACAGGCGCACACTTAGGGGCGCGAAAACACACACTCTTAAATACACACGGATGCACAACCTATACAAACAGGCGCACACTTAGGGGTGCTAACACACATACTTTTAAATACACACAGATGCAAATCTACACACTTAGGGGCGCGAACACACATACTTTTAAATAAACACAGATGCACAATCTACACACTTAGGGGCGCGAACACACATACCCTTAAATACACACAGGCGCACACTTAAGGGCGCGAATACACATACTCTTAAATACACACAGATGCACAATCTATACATACAGGCGCACACTTAGGGGCTCGAACACACATACTCTTAAATATACACAGGCGCACACTTAGGGGCGCGAACACACACACTCTTAAATACACACAGATACACAATCTATACACACAGGCGCACACTTAGAGGCTCGAACACACATACTCTTAAATACACACAGATGCGCACATAGGGACGCGAACTCACATACTCATAAATACACACAGATGCACAATTACCTACATTTATATCTGGTGGATAAACATGTGTTTTTACCATCTATTTCAACACTAATATACGTAAAGCAAATAATTCACGTTTTTGTATATTATTATTTTATTTTTTAGTAATGTATTGTTCAAAATAACATGTGTATCACATAATATGCTAAACATACTTCCTATAATATGACTGAGAATCGCAGAACAAGATTAGTTTTGACAGATTCCATACACCGAATATAGTGTATACAGAATGTATTTATATGGCTACACAATGATTATTATGCTTATGAAATATCAACGATATTGAGTTGATATTTTCTGGCGGAGTAGGTAGTTAATATTGCAGTAATGGCCACTGGTTTATAGGGTATCCCCTGTCCATTGGGACTGTTTAGCTCACCGGTGGGTTCTGGAATGTGCCCTTAGATGTGCCAGATGGGACGTCCAGAGTGGGATGGGACTCTGACCCGAATAGTGGCTCGACAGGACGTCCCGTTAGTCGAGAGTGTTCCCCTGCCCTCCCGCCTTATCAGCGGAGCTTCCCGCCTTATCTCGCTCATCGCTTGTTATGAGCGCGCGAAATCTCGCTTTGCAACGGCTGTAACACGTGGTCGGCTGTCACGCGACCTCGCTGCCTCAGCGGAAATGCCTTGTGTATCCCTCAGCTCGTTCTAACCTTATCGAACTTGTTACCTTTACATGCTGTACGTGTTAGTACTAATCTGACGGGGCGTGTATAATTATAAATGTCGCAAGTCTTGATTAGTAAATCACTGTCTTTAAGTAATTGTCCATGTAGTGAATCTCCTGGAATTCCACGCGCCTTATCTATCACCCTCCAATCTCAGGTAATACTAATTCTCAAGCTTTATAATTTTTTTAAACTTTTATTTATTTATTAGATTCTGTTAATATTAAAGCATTTTCTTAATGAATTGCAATGAAAATTACGAATGACGTACAATGGCAATCACATGAGAAGAGAAGGTGACCAATGACACCTGATATTTGAGTTAAATTTACATATTGAAAAAATTTATAATTCATATGAAAACTAAATGACTTTATTTAGCTCTACTTTTTTTTTTGCCTCTAAAATTGACGCTTCTTCAAGAGCTTGATTTATAATTTTATAAAAAAAATTGACTCATCCTTCTTGACATTATTGATGCTCCATTATTGATTTGTAGAAACTCATTTTTTCTTATTCTTTTCTTTCTTTATTTTATTTACAAAATAATTTAATATTCTCTAGAAGAGGAGTCAGTATTAGACGCGAAAGTAGCAAAGCAAAATAAAGTCATAAAACCATAAATGTATTTTTACATGGTTTGGCAATTTGTCCGTAATAAACTATAAATACAACAAGATTTATTGTGGTATTCAATAACAATATTCTTGAAACTATTGAAAATTGCAATAGGCTTCCTAGTTTCGAGAGAAAAATGACAAATGTGCGACAAATAGAGTCCAGTAGTTGAAACATTTTTTGTTGAGGTATTTTTTGGCAGATGTTCAAGCGAGATCCTGTATATTTTTGTGCATGATATACCAAGGATTGACACCCAATCCTAGATCAAGTAAAGAAGTTTATTATATAAAAATATAATTATAATTCTTCAAGAACTTCACCGTAGTTATAATTATAACAGCTCCAAAGAAAGCTATATTTATTCATTAATTTCCAATGTTGTAATCTTTTAATATGATTTATAATCACGAGACCATATCAATGTTGTTACCGTGGCGTCAAAATGATAGCCCAGCTTTCCGACAGTTTCTTTTTTTCATCTCCAATTATCTGGTTTTATGCAAACCATATTGTTTTCAGGAAGAGCTGCTTAGTCTACTTTAATCCCCAAAACTTTAGGACTATATAAGGAAAAACAAAACAGAATCCAATATATTTAATAATATAATATCAAGAAAGAATATTATTATTAACTCTGGATGAATAACGTATTTCTTATATTACATTTACCATAAGAAATACGTCATTAATTTAGTGTTCGATGACATTTAACTTATTAGTAAATTCATACTAACTCTTTCCAGAGATATAGTTTTGCAAAAGATTATATATTATGGAATAAATGAATCCCCACACTCTAAGCAATAACTTATGTAAATGAAGGGAAAATAAATTGATAGAAATTCAGCTATGTGTAAAATTCAAGCCCAAATAACACTGTATTGACTAATGCATTTTCAATCTAATATAAAATAAATTCGTTCTGCGTAGGAGTTCCTTTTCTCGGTGGGGGGGGGGGGGGGGAAATCTGTTCAAAGTAGATTTGCATTTCAATAAATTCCAGCCTCTTTTCCTCTATGTAGCATTCACATCCTTTCACATATTGACATTTTACTTTTTGTTCATGAATTTTATATTTAATCCATATAAGAGCTATTCAGACTTTTTTTTATTTATTTGTTCAGAATGGATTTACTGATTAAAATTTTGTGCGGCTTAATCTTAGTAGTCCATATAAGTTTTAGACGACTACCAATTTCACTTGCATATGAAAGTTAAAACATAGATTATTTTTTCTCAATATTTAATTGTGGAATTCCTGCATACAAAGAGTTATTAGTGTTAATTTATCTTAGAAATTAGTAGTGTATTATTAAATTAATTGACAATTGATTACCATAACTCAGTTAATACTCAAATAGGTATATGAAAATCTTTACAAAATCGATGTTTAGTGTATCAGAATATTAGAATAACTTCTGAATACATTCTTTTATATATAATTCCTTTAAACAAGTTGAGGGCATGAAGTGGTAAAGGTCCCAGGTACAATATTCACAATGCACAGTTGGTTTTTCTTTCTGTGCTTCTGTTTTCAATGACCCAGAGGATTTTTGATGTGTTCCTATGTAACACCAAGCTCTAAGTGGTATTTACATTCTATATATGTAAAAAACAGTCGGCTTCAATGGTTTGCTCACGCCTTCTCTAGTGTGCTATGGGTCGAGAATCATTACATCCTTAACACATATTTCCCCCTTGGGCCTTTATAGCCTGTTTGGTTACAGGTTTTCTGGTGAAATGTTATATACTAATATGCATTTTATATAGCTGTGATGCTAAAACGCCCATGTTGCACATAGACCGTTTTTTTTTTTTTAAGAATCTTAGTGATCTGTCCTTCTCCAATGATTCATTCAACGCCCTCTCCTCGATTCTCTCATCAACTTGAAGACATTATGTTCTGAATGGAGTTTGTTATCTTAAACTTTTTGCCACCAGTAGAATAACTGAACTTAAGGGGTGAAATTCTTACGCATGATGATGCCAACGCTTCTATCTCAGGAGGGTGCAATATTCACAACTAGCACTTCATGGTGTGTAATGTTAGTCATAGTTTTGTGAGCAAGGGGTGTGAACTACTTGCAGTATTAGGTTTTATAATATTAAATACAAGGAAATGAATAAATAGCATACATATGTACTCAAATGCACTAATTGTTCCAATTAAAGTAGGCTTTCATGTTAGACTGATTTAAAAATACATTTAGTCACATAACTCCGTTTTTTTTGGCGTTTAGGGAAAATGGTTTTGTCATGTCAAATAAGGAAGAAGTCTCCTTAGCTTTTTTTGTGTTTAACTCAGATAAGAGGTATCTCGTCCTGCTAGGGAAGTTAAAAACGCGATTCAAGGCTATCACTTATCACATCGTCAGTGCTTCGAAAGTTTTGTATTCTCATTATTCTTTGCAAGTTTAGTTAGGTTATATTAATTAATAATTCTAAGATATTTTTTGTGTTTTATCTACAAAATAAACTAATATTTTAGTTTCCATAATAATTTTATTTTTCATATTGCAGGCAGGTCAAATGTCAATATTTATTAACAATGTAGACAACTGTTTCTAACGAAGCATATCTAAAAGGATATTATCACATCAAGAAATGAACTTGATCTCTTTTGAAGATTCTACGAATTTTCCTTTTGTTAATTTTGGAAAAGGCTTAAAGATCCTTCCTTGTTGATATTTGGTGTTAAAATTTTTTATTTTCAATACTTATAATTCATGAAAATTACTCACTAAGACTTTACAGGCATTCAAGTTTATAAAAACTCAAGTACTAGTATAAGTAGAGAATT
The DNA here is from genome assembly GCA_000696205.2 of Oncopeltus fasciatus. Lineage (NCBI taxonomy): Eukaryota > Metazoa > Arthropoda > Insecta > Hemiptera > Lygaeidae > Oncopeltus > Oncopeltus fasciatus. Next base: position 910,739 of record KZ806895.1, on the reverse strand, counting down.
TTTGTTGGGGTTCGGTCAAGATTGATCCGAAATTATTTTTAAAAATGTGTATTTTTTTTTTTTTTTTAATGTATTTTTTTAAAATCAATCTTGACCGAACCCCAACAAAATTCTCTACCAATCTCTACGGTCAAAAACTCTCTATTTTTTTGTCTAATACTAATATTCTTTATACTGAGCCTAATGTCTCATTTCAATACTCAAAGTGTACAGTTAGATTTTTCTTTCTTATCGTAATGATCAAGAGAACTCTACTTTGCTCTCGAAAGCACCCAAACCGAAATAAATATCATTCCCCGTTGGATAGGAATAAAGGCAGACGAACAGAATTGTGTGCTGACCTAATTGATCCTGCTAGTGTCGTGTGAGTTACGAAAAATAACCTTAACATCTGTTCCTCTTCGAGTGGAGATGATAAATCAGCTACCTAGCTTACTATATACTGTTGAGGGTGCTATAACTCCTAAATATTCCACTGCATTTACCAGACATTCAAATAGAAATAATATTTACGTATAATTATGACACAAACACTTACATACATGGAAATAAATTTTAACAAACTTAAAATTTAAATGTATAAGATAAATTAGTATAAAATATTTTCTGTAAGGCATAGTTTCATAATAAAATTCAGCAGTACGTGAGTTCGAATACAAAGAAGTCTACTAAAATAAAGCTAAAAAAGGAAGAAAAACGAGAAAAGAAGCAGGAAGGGAAGGGATTACTCGTCTACTGAGGAGTTCTGAGTCCTCTCGGCCTAAACCTCCCCTTTTTCTACAGCATTAAGATAAGATTTCCACCCCTAACTCCCCTAGATACCTTCAGTCGGTAAGCTTTGAGTTTATATACATCCTACCCCATTGGGAGAATATTTTGCCCTGTATAGAAAGCAAATTTTACTGTATATTGCCATGCCTAGCATAATGCCCTAAGGACAAATTTAGTTATACACATGGATCCTTTAGCTTGTAAATAAAGATATGTATTTCTTTATTTATCTAAATATAAACAATCCTCTAGTAAAACAATTAATAATTATAGCTGTAGGAGGAGAAAAAATATATCTTCTTAAAAATTACGTTTTCTTTCACCAAATTAGAGTGATTTGTAAAATAAAGAATACCAATTGGTTTAATGTTTGATATTAAAGGAGGAAATGGGAGGGGCTTAGAAGAAATACAAAATTTTTAAATCGTTATATGTTTGTTATGAGTGAGATGTGTTTAAGATAAAAAATTTTATTTTTGTAATATTGAAGTTGCATCAAAATTTTAATAAAAATATTTATTAAATAAAATATTTACCCACTT
>KZ806895.1:858621-870316 GCA_000696205.2 Oncopeltus fasciatus | reverse complement strand
TATATATATATATATTCAACATAAAGTACTATACTACAAGCAAATAAATAATAGTTTTAAATTATTTATAATTTCTAGAATAAACGAAGATCCAAAGGGATAAAGGAAAAAAAAAAAGATTGATAAAACCAAAATCAAAATTTAATTTTCTATATTTTGAGATGTAAAGGGGTTTCAAAATATAATTAATACAATAATTCTTCCTCCAATATCATTAAATTTCGGAGGGAGGGTACAAATCACTCCATTTCTAGATATTATCAAATTGTGTATTTTATTTGTCCCCGGCTTGAGTTTTTCTTTAACGCAGGTATGATTTCTTGGCCGAACCAAGTACTACAAGAAAAAAACTATAAATACTATTCTTAAGCATATAATACTAATAACATATTTGTTATTTATGTATACTAAAGAATAATTAAACATTTATATTGATCTTTTCTTGAGTTATCAATATATATACACATTAAATGGGTCATTCGAAATTTATATTATAATAATAACTATTTTCGTCTAGAAAAATATATTTAAATCGTTATAAAATCATCAAAAATAAAACTAGATCCATAACTGTCAGTATTTAGTTATTTTAATTATATAGAAGTCTGTCAAGATTAAGTTACTCCTAGAGCAGGAGTCGTTATCAGTGATAGAATATTTTGGGTTTATAATTTTTTTTTACTTCTTTATCTTGTTACAGCTTATTTATTTGCCATCACCAATGTAAATGTTTTGAGTTTTATTAAAAGGTGAATGTCTTATTAATATTTAAGCCCAATTCATGAATTATGATGAAAAACTTAAACTTAAAAAGTTTTGTAACTTAAGGTCTCTAAACCAAAATATACATTAATTTAAAACAATTAAAAAAATATTTAAGCCTAAGCTGCTTTTGCTTGCTTANATTCATTCTGTGGTAATTTGCCTCGTGTCTACTGTCCTAACCTTTCCACTTTTATCGCACCCAGTTTTTGTCGAAAAGGTGAGTTGAAACCTTTATATATCGGCATGGTTTAGTGCCTCAAAAAATAAATCGCAGAAAATAAGTTACGTTTAAATCAATAATAAGCATCTGATGAGTGTCTAAAAATGCCTAAACTAGTCGGACAATAAATTATTGCTATTAAGGTCATAGTCATTTCTTTTTAAACTTCGTCTTTCAATAATACACACACAAATGTAAAATGTAATTTATTTTGTTTACGGTTATTTAACAGCGTTATTTGCATTCAAACGAAATTTAATACATACGCTGACCATCTGAAAACACACACTGCAGCGAAACCAACATATTCACTTTCTATTTAGTTGGGTTTTCTAACGTAATACAGTGGTTTGTCTTTATTCTACTGGTCTTAGTACTCGTCAACTCGTCGAGGTTATAGGAAAAATTAACGGTGAACGTGAGATTAAAAAATTAAATGTTACATATATTTATTTAACATAGCATTTAATTCATATGCATATGTTTATACATACAAATATGTTCATAAATACCTTCAAAAATAAAGCGCAAATAATTTACTCACATGATGAAGTTTCTACATGTATTGTTATTAATTTAGTGAGATCAAGTATATTATTTTTACGTTTAATTTAATTTTACCTATTGACTGAAAAAATATTAGGTTAAACTAATAATTTCAGTATGTAATAATCAAATTACTTTATATATTAATACAATTTAGCGTTTATATTTAATTGTTCTCTTTGTTATCCCTATAGCTCTGAAGAGGGTCTGAAATTCAGGCCTTTGACAAAAATAAAACCATATTGGTTCACGAATTAATGTTTATTTAATGAAAAAAACCTTTGATCGAACACCGATTACCTCCTCCTCCTGATTATCACTGGTTTACCAACATCCCATAGTAAATTATTTATATTTTGCATTTTTAAATTAGTTAAATATTGACTGTTGGTAAGTCAAATATATTCCTAGAAATTGGTAAGATTTTTTGGTAGGAAATGTATTGTTATCATACCTTCTATTATCCGTCTTCATTGGTTTCTGCTAACCATCTTCTGCTGGCGAGCGCTTTTGGACATTGTCCATCCTCTGGCCGAATACATATGTTCACTGTCACTGTCTGTATTCAACATACTCGCCAACAGACGATGGTTTGCAGAAACTAATGTAGACGGATAATAGAAGGTATGATAGTTCTATATTCATTGGTGGTGGAAATAACCTTTTAGATTATTTAAATGTATTGTTATTTTTTTCTTTACCAACATATGTCTTTGTGTGACGTATCATAAACGTTTTAAGTTAATAGTTATTGTATAGATATATTTTTTCATTAATTTTCTTTCTTTTATCGACTTATTTTATTGTTGTTTCTTTATAAATTTACAAGTTACTCGGGGGAGAAGGAATGAGTGGCATTGATGGAAAAGTCACTCCTCACTCTATCTCTAAGGGATGTTCCTTCTGCTGTCTCTCATACGTAATGTAGGGGTGCTGTCTCTTCTAAATCCAATTTGGAAGACGTTTGTCTCATGCAAATGCCACGAGGGGGAGAACTCCTAACTTTACGCTCACCCCTGACGTTAATGTTTCTTACTCCCCTCCCCTCCCCCAAGGATCGGATAACACTTTTTCAAGACTTTATTCAGCTGCGCTTCCTTCTGTGTGCTCATTGGCTGCATCAGCCGACAAACATGTTTCTCATAGATGAACATCGCTTTTTCTCTAAAAGCTAAAAAAAAAATAACGTGGAAACTCCATAATTTTTGAATTCAATCCACCGAGCGATGAACTTTCAAAACCATCTCAACATGGATTGTTCTGAGGACGGTTTCAACTTTCACAAATCCAAGCTGTAACCTGAGATAAGCTTTAGGTCAGTGGGGAAAGGTTTGATGCGTTGTGTCTATAAAAGATTGATTGTTTACAGGAAGTCGTACGCTAACACTTTAAAAACTACCTTACAATTCCAGCCCCAGACAAGCATGTCTTGAGCCATCTGTGTTTGGAATTGTGTGGCAACCTATAGATAGCCCCTTCCTCTATGACCCTATATGATTGAGAGGGAGGCTCACACTTGTAGATAAAAAAAATGTTGAGAAATATGTGGATTTTAATGAATTTGTCATGGCCGTGACAGATATGATTGTCTGCGAAGTTATAACTACTTAAAAAAATTAGCCTATTTGGCGCCGTCTGAGCCCATTCATATTTAATAAGGTACGTCACTAAAACAAATGAAATTAACATAAATACAAGTTCACAGTTTTTGTTACAAATTATAGTAATTTTACAAAATTTAGCTTTTATTGCGGCTTTTAAATTTACTTAAAATCTCGTAATCAGCTTCAGGAAATTTCTCTTCAGAGTATGACAGTTGGAGATATGGCGAAAACTAAAATAACTGAACATGTAAAGCTCAAATCTCTTTTAAAAATATCACATTGCCAAGGAGATAAGTGTAGCTTTTTGGCTACTAAAGCCTCTTTTGTACAGCGACCGAAGTTAATTTCGACAAAAGGGTAATAGTGATGCCATATTCCCAATTTATTACGATTTGGATTGCTAAGGAGCTTCCGAAATCGAAGATCTCATCTTCAGAGCTGTAAAAAGTATAGTGCCTCAAAATGTATAAAAAAAACCTGGCTCTAACGATTTTGATAAAATTTGTCAAATAATCTTATTGATACCTTATAAAAAGAAAAGAAAATTTCAGTTCCGAAACACGTTATAGAGGTCCGATAGTTAATCCCTTATATGATGTATTTATTTGCGACTTAAACCACATACGATATTGTTTGTGGTTAGAACTCAGTTATGGCCGCCATATTTACCTCCTAGTCCATCCTCTGGATTGATACAAATAGAAGCACAGAAAGAAAAACCGACTGTGAACTGTGAGTATTCATTCTGTGGTAATTTGCCTCGTGTCTACTGTCCTAACCTTTCCACTTTTATCGCACCCAGTTTTTGTCGAAAAGGTGAGTTGAAACCTTTATATATCGGCATGGTTTAGTGCCTCAAAAAATAAATCGCAGAAAATAAGTTACGTTTAAATCAATAGTTCCCACGTGTTGACTGATGTAACAAATCAGGGCACCTTACGACAAAGTTCAATAAGTCTATTGTTTTATGTCTTAAATTTAAAAAAAAAAAAATAGAAATTTGTGTTTTTCGTTAAGTTACCGAAGCCGTGCAAAAGTTTGTGTATAGTTGATTTTCAAAACTAATATATACATGCATACTTATTAATATAAGTTATACAAAACGAGAAGTAAATAATTTTCAGTCACTATTGTAGTGCCTCGTATGTAACTAAATTTCAAGTAATTTTAATAGATTTGGCTAAAGAAAGTAGTAAGAAAGCTTTAAGGGTGATTTATACTGATTATCATAAATATATTGTGATCATCCAGAGCCGGCCTGAAGATACATTAATGTATTTAAATTCATATTGACTACATTTTTCAGCAATGCCAAATAATGTTTCGTTCTAAAATTTAAATTGCTCCACGATCGAGAATGACTGGAGTATTCTCACTGAGTATATCTATGGTTTTTTTTTCTTCATTTTTTTTTTTTTTTCGTTTTCCATCATTAAGGACATAAACACCTTGGCCATGTATTTTAGGGGGCTTATAATGTTAACAGACATTTGCTGTTATATTTGTTTGGGTAGGTTTGTCTTGATTGGGTGGGGCTTATCAGATAAGGTATTAGCACATGTGATTTATAGTTTTTGTATTCTTTCTGAAAGTACTTGGAATAAAAAAATGACTGACAAGTCAATCTGAAATTTTCTTAGTCAGTATTGTGTGCGTAGACAAATACAAGACCCAGATCTAGCAAGCTATAAATTCTTACGAACAAATGTCTAGACAACACCCATCCCCATTATTTAACATAAAATGCGAGGGAAACCATAAGCTCTACCACTTTTCAATAAGTCTTACGTTGCCCCCAAAAACTAACTCCCAAGATTCGTTATCCTCAGAAGAACCTGGTCGCTTCCTCATTGCCTGGACGAGGTCGGAGCGTCACGACTTCTCGTTCAGCCCTCAAACCAGCGTTCTTTTTTTTTTTTTCTTCGTATATTCGTCTATTTTTTCACTTCCTTTTAATTTTTTTCTAATCATTATATCTTTTGTCAATTCTTTTTTTTTTTTGGGGGGGGGGGATATTTCTTCGGTTTCTGGTAAGTTACTTGTGCTTGTATATTTGTGCATGAATATATTTTAAAGTGTTGTTTTTTGGCTATAAAGAATATGAATAGATTTATTCTATTTTCAGACAAAAATATGTTGGGTATAATATAATAAAAAAAGCTTCTTAATACAGCTAAAATCAAAATAAGCCTGTCACGGAGGAGCTCTGTAATTTAAGCATATTTACAATGCTTTATACAAATAATATTAATTTCAATTAAATATGTTCATAATCATGAATAATAAATTATTTAACTTCTGAAAGACAGAAAGGACAAAAGTTGGTTAAGCTAGTTTTTGACTAAGGGGTGTAGTTATAATTTATGAAAATGAATACACACTTTTATATATATCTTTGCAATAAGTTACTGAATGTCATTGTTATTAGTCAATTCATTTGGTGCATTTTATTCTCTAATAAACAGAGTTTTTAATTTAATAAAGTAATATTTCTTTTAAAAAATATATTTAACTTCCTGTCTGAGGAATAAAGAAAGATAGTATCTTCACGTCAAGTTGATGCATATCTGTACATGACAAGGAGCATTAAATTGGATAATCTTGGGTGAAAAAAAAAACCCCAAAAATACTTAATTAGAAATTTTTGACAGTATGATAGGTGATATCAAATGTTTGCAATCAAGATAACGGGCTACGTATAAAATACGCCTGTTTGGCTGCCAGAATTAATTTTCCTGTTCTCCTGAGCCTAAATGTCCTCGATATATTTTCAAATATAAGACTAACATCATGTTTCATTACTTGTTTCAATAATACAAAATTCCAATAGGAAATAGTTTACATCTGGACAAGTGTCGAAATTGTAAGAAAAAAAGGAGATATTTCTCTAGAGATTTTAGCAATACCCAAATCCAACACTAACAGATATTACATGAATTATATGTATTTTTAAAATTTAACTACTAAGTACATCGCCTACATTTTACTATCAGATACATTTTTTTACAGCCATTCCGTTATAAATTAAATTTTGTACATTAAGTGCATCACATAATGTGTCATAAGGTGATCTATTATAAGGTAAAAAGCAGCATAACTAATGTATTGAAATAAGAATTATAATGGAAAAAAATATATCTATAAAATTTAAAAAAAATAATGAAAATAATATCAATAAATATAACAGTTATAAAATACTACAATACTTATAATACCTAACTTATTATAGGTAATTAAATTAATAACAAAAAGTGTATAAAAGTGATATGGCTCTTTATTTAACTTTTTGTGAGTTAAAAGCGAAACTGAATTTAAAAAAAAATTAATAATATGTATTTAAAAAGTACATATATTTTCAACGCAGAGCACTTTCGAGACAATGCTTCTTCCTCAGGGCTCTAAGTTGGTCGAGTTGAACTCTTTCAGACCCGTTGCTATATTATATATTCTATACCTCAGAAAATCGCTAGAAGACTGAGAGAGTTCAACTCGACCAACTTAGAGCCCTGAGGAAGAAGCATTAGCCTCGAAAGTGCTCTGCTTTGAGGAAAAATACATTTAAGAACTGTAGAGTTTACTGACCGTTTCTCAATTATTTCTTTCACTTTTTGGATTGAAAACCTTTTATAGATGATTTTAGTTGGGGTTCGGTCAAGGTAGATCCAAAAAAATACAAATTAAAAAAAAAGTGTATTTTATAAAAAGATTATCTGCCAAAGTTTCGGCTTACATTGTAAGCCATCTTCAGGGCTATCATGAAGACGAGACAGGAGGTCCTGCCCCTAAGTTCACATTTCCATGACTGAACTTTGGATCTACGTATCTTGACCGAACCCCAACTAAAATAATCTAAGAATTATATTTACGGTAAAAAAACTCTCCATTTGAAAACCTTTCATTTCTTCGTCATTCTTAGGGTTTGGAAAAAAAAAATAGAGAACACAATGTGAACTTTTAGCATTTGCATTCTGCATTATTTTTACAAAATCCTTATATTAAGAAAATATTAAAAATCTAACAAGAGTGTTTGTTTTTGTGTTACTTATTTATAAAATACAGTTGTTTGGAATTTTTAGCAACTTTTTCAAAAATTCATTTTTGGTTAAATTCCATTAGGGAGAAGGTTAATAAAAATACCAAAATCTATAATTTTATTGACTTCGATATTGTTTAGAAAAAAAAAAGTTTATTGGACAATTGTGAGTAAATATTTAACTTTTGAACTTTAATGTATTGTGGAATTTTGACAAAAAACATTTATTAAAAGAAGATTTTTACGAATCCCGGATGTTAATGATCCCACCTCTTCTTGTAAGAAAGCTAGCTGGTTGAGCAGGAATCCTATTACTGCCCATGTGCTTACCGTACGCAACTTCTACGTGATCGGACATTCCCACATCCCACGGGTGGAAAGTCCAGGGAGGGTCCTACTCTACTAGGGAAAGGACAGAGGACATGGGAGAAGCCTCGAGAGCCACACTTCTTCCGGACTAGAAAGGAGCTCTATGCAAAAGGACACTATGTCTTCCAGGCGGTCGTTTTGTAGGAGGAGGGGATACAGGACCTCCAACAGTTAGTGATCTGACGTGAATAACATCCAGTCGTCCGCTGACTTCCTGTGCGAGCTCACGCCTCCCGAGGTAACTCTTACTTTCTCGTCTTCTTCTTCCTTTTGCCCCCCCCCCCCCCCGGCCATTTTCTAAAGGAACTCCATTCAATCTCAATACTATCAATTGCTTATTTGTAATTCAAGTAAATTTCATGTAGAAACTGATTTGTCAAACCATTCTGTCACAAATCCTGCCAAAAGATTTCTTAAAAATACTTTGAAAATTATTTTAAATATTTTTATTTTCTGACGTATCTATTACTCTATTTATTTTTTTAAAAGTGTTAGCCTCTCTTTCAACGAGTCAGAATTATGGTGGGAGGGACTATCTACAGGTTGCCAAACCATTCGCAACATTCATGGCTCAGTACAAGCTATTATTTATCGATAAAAGCTCGCCCTGGGCGGGATTTGAACCCGTCAGAATTGCGAGACCCAAACGGATCCCATGAGCTACCATGGGGCCCCATATAACTCTATTTTAATAAGCATTATTTAATAATCATTATTCATTATTATAGCATACATTCATTATTCAAAATACAAATTTGTCAAAGCTAAATGCAATTAAGAGATATGAATTTTTAAATTTGGAATAGATGAATATATATTGATGGCGATATGACGATACCCGTTAAAATTAAAATAATATAATTTTCTACACTTTTTGTAAAGAGCATTAATGTCAGAGTTGATAGGTATAGCCCTCTAGAAGTTATGTCTTTTATAAGATTTTAACCCTAATCTAACCTCTTAACAGCCTTCTAACCTAGCTCTAATTTAGTACAGCACCTTGCAAAGACAAGTTACAACAAAATGTCTAATTTCTCTTAAATAATTTCCGTAATTTCGACTAACAAATTGTAAAATACTACTAAAGTAAGTTAATTTTGGATGAAATTAAAGTAGAAACAAGCTTATACTACCAATGTCTAAAAAAAAAAAATCAATAGCAATAATAAAAACGTAATCAATGTTGGACATACTTAAATACCAAAGAAATTTAAATCTGAACGTGTTTGACAAATTTGTACAAGACTAGTTTATATTTTTAATTTTTGACTACAAATAGACAAACCTTTCTATGAATTTATTTGTAGTATTATTTATGATATTCTTTACGAAATATATACACCATATATTACGATCATATAGATGACACTAATCACCTGGTAGAGGATATGGTCAGTTCTATCTTTTATGTATGATGATTATGGAAATTTTCAATATCACCAGGGTGTCTTGGCGATAAATATAAACCTTCAACCCCTAATCCAATCATCATAATTTATAGATCAAGCTTATATGTAATTAGGAATATTGCTGGATTAGATATGACCTAAATTTCAAAAATTTTGTATAAAATATATAATAAATACTAATAATAGTAAAACTTCCACTAATATAATTTAAAAAAGATAAAAACGACACATTAAAAAATTCATTATATGAAATCGTATAATATTAATTCAGAAAGGTTTGAATATATATTGTTGTAATTATAAAATGTGGTAACTAATTATTATATATTATATCCATTTATTCTCATATATCGCGGTGTAGCCTTAGAAGTAAGCTTTCCAATTAGCAGTTTTTTTTTTCTTCTTGAAGAATGTCTGGTTTGCTGAAGAGAAGAAAAATATCCTTGCTCCACCCCAGAAGGCCGTCTTACGTATTTCCCAACGCGTAGAAAGTTATCGTATGACATATCAAAGGTCTTTGCACCTCAGACTTTCTTTGGGTGATATATAGAAACATTTTATATATTTAAAAAAAAATGCCATTGCGCAGAATCTGCGTAGAGAATGAGTAGATTACATATATTTCATTAAACGTTTACACAAACAAGTGATATAATGGTTGATTTCTTAACGGGAAACTGTAAAAGAGTAATGCGAGCTGGTAAATAAAAAAAATATAAAATGACTATGACAGGCTGGCTGTCAATCTGTAACTATATTCTATCACTGGTAGAGTGTTTCATCCCATTATAATTTAAAATATGTGATTAATTAACTCTTGAAATGAATTTATATAGCATACATTTTTTAAAAATTCAATTTTTACAAACTATGCTTTACTTGTTATTATTACAACAATAATAATAAAAAAATTATAGAAGTATTCTATTTGATGTTCCTCTAAACATCCCTTTCTTATAGAATTTATTTTCTTTACAATTAAAATATTAACCGGAATTGATCGACAATTTTAATTTTTTTTAAATCGAAAAATGGCGCCCCCCAACCATCTGAGTTACATACTTAAACTGTTAGGATACAATAAGGTGGGAAGTTATTCAGTTATCAGAAATGGGAGAGATGATAAACTGATCAATAAATATGGCACTTAAAACTCTTTTCTTTGGGATTATTTCGAAATTGCCCTAGATCAGCATTTAACGAATTTCTTATAATAGTCTCCAGATGAGACTTATGAAAAATTTCAACAAGTCTTCACCGATGTAGCATTAAAAAGGCGTAGATATTTGGCCCGGAAAAAAAAAAAAAAAAGAAAACTTATATGATGTATTTATTTGCGACTTAAACCACATACGATATTGTTTGTGGTTAGAACTCAGTTATGGCCGCCATATTTACCTCCTAGTCCATCCTCTGGATTGATACAAATAGAAGCACAGAAAGAAAAACCGACTGTGAACTGTGAGTATTCATTCTGTGGTAATTTGCCTCGTGTCTACTGTCCTAACCTTTCCACTTTTATCGCACCCAGTTTTTGTCGAAAAGGTGAGTTGAAACCTTTATATATCGGCATGGTTTAGTGCCTCAAAAAATAAATCGCAGAAAATAAGTTACGTTTAAATCAATAGTTCCCACGTGTTGACTGATGTAACAAATCAGGGCACCTTACGACAAAGTTCAATAAGTCTATTGTTTTATGTCTTAAATTTAAAAAAAAAAAAATAGAAATTTGTGTTTTTCGTTAAGTTACCGAAGCCGTGCAAAAGTTTGTGTATAGTTGATTTTCAAAACTAATATATACATGCATACTTATTAATATAAGTTATACAAAACGAGAAGTAAATAATTTTCAGTCACTATTGTAGTGCCTCGTATGTAACTAAATTTCAAGTAATTTTAATAGATTTGGCTAAAGAAAGTAGTAAGAAAGCTTTAAGGGTGATTTATACTGATTATCATAAATATATTGTGATCATCCAGAGCCGGCCTGAAGATACATTAATGTATTTAAATTCATATTGACTACATTTTTCAGCAATGCCAAATAATGTTTCGTTCTAAAATTTAAATTGCTCCACGATCGAGAATGACTGGAGTATTCTCACTGAGTATATCTATGGTTTTTTTTTCTTCATTTTTTTTTTTTTTTCGTTTTCCATCATTAAGGACATAAACACCTTGGCCATGTATTTTAGGGGGCTTATAATGTTAACAGACATTTGCTGTTATATTTGTTTGGGTAGGTTTGTCTTGATTGGGTGGGGCTTATCAGATAAGGTATTAGCACATGTGATTTATAGTTTTTGTATTCTTTCTGAAAGTACTTGGAATAAAAAAATGACTGACAAGTCAATCTGAAATTTTCTTAGTCAGTATTGTGTGCGTAGACAAATACAAGACCCAGATCTAGCAAGCTATAAATTCTTACGAACAAATGTCTAGACAACACCCATCCCCATTATTTAACATAAAATGCGAGGGAAACCATAAGCTCTACCACTTTTCAATAAGTCTTACGTTGCCCCCAAAAACTAACTCCCAAGATTCGTTATCCTCAGAAGAACCTGGTCGCTTCCTCATTGCCTGGACGAGGTCGGAGCGTCACGACTTCTCGTTCAGCCCTCAAACCAGCGTTCTTTTTTTTTTTTTCTTCGTATATTCGTCTATTTTTTCACTTCCTTTTAATTTTTTTCTAATCATTATATCTTTTGTCAATTCTTTTTTTTTTTTGGGGGGTGGTGGAAATAAC
>KZ806895.1:844086-858301 GCA_000696205.2 Oncopeltus fasciatus | reverse complement strand
GTGGATTATGATGAGCCCAAAGGTGAGAGTTGCGTGAGTTAAAAATTCCCGCACGTGTGAATGTTGCCTCATCTGTCCAAATTATGTGATCAGGGAAGTTACGCCTCTCGTGGCACTGTTGAACATACCATCGCGCAAACACCATCCGTAGCTCCATATCACGGGGTAGCAACTCCTGGACAGTAGTCAGGTGATAAGGATATCTATTGTCTTCCCTGAGAGCTCTGAAGACTGTAGAGTGCGATATTCCCAGTTGATTTGAAGCGCGACGGGTACTAGTTGATGGATCATTTTCAAAAATAGTTAAAATGTCAACTTCCCTTCGAGCTCGGCCCGCGTAGTTAACAGGTTGTCTTGGAATAGAGCCTGTTTCTCTCATGATGCGATATATATATATATAAATCTTTCTTAACACAAGATGATTGTATATTTAATTCTACATTAGTTGGATAAGGTTGTTGATGGATAAAATCGAAAAAAGTAGAAAAGAGGTTTTGTTGGAGATCAAAATGAAAATCTCCAATACCTTCGTTAATAATTATAATTCATATGGCTTATTGCGTATAAAACACAATTTTTTAGCATTTATTTTTTGAAATATTTAAAATTTTCAATAAGAATAATGTTAAAGAATGTAATTTCGAGTGTTGTGTGAGCCCCATTTAAAAATATACAAAGAAAATTTAAAATATTTAGTTTTTTTATTGCCAATCTATTAAAAATCTAATTTTTTAATGGATGACCGAGGGGGAGTAGTTTAATCGGAATAGGGGGTGGGGGGGGGGTAGAGTAAGACCTTAATTTTTTATTATTAGAGATACGAAAAAAGTGTATTGAACATAAATGTAATTAGAAATTTTATATTATTTATTTATAACATTTTGTTGATAAAATATTATCATGGAAAACATTTATAAACTTCCGGCCAGTCTTAAGCTAAGCTTAGAGGTCATACCTTTTTTCACTAATTTTATTCAACTGCCTGTAGGATGAAATTTTGTCTATTTGACTTATTTATGTTCATTTAATGAAGCATGGGATGGATATCTGCACGTATTAAGGAGCTCTTGTTTGTGTGATAGAATTTATGTATTAACCCAACCTTAATGCAAGTACAAACTTATTGGTATTTATTAGTCAGCCTATGATATAGGATGATGTAGGAATGGCCTATCCTGACAGAGGAATGGTAGGGGAAAGTGGTTCTGGAACATATTAAGACCAGCCTGCAGGATTCAGGAGCAAGTGGGTGTTACCGTGAAATGTATCCTGGACATCCTATCTGCTCCCCATCTCTCAACCTTCACATTTACACCGGCTTCTTCCCCTTCTTTATTTTACTTTATTTTTGTCTGCAATAAATTTAGTTTAGTCCTCTGGAGGAATTTGTCTTTTTCACTTCGTCCAAACATTTCTGATCCGTTTTCTTTATTTAATTCACGCGTAATTCAATGGATATATATTTCTCTCGAAAGAAATAGCACATTATATTTATTCTCTCGAGACTATAAATGTGGTAAGAACTTTAAAAAAATAATTCCATAAAACTATATTTTTTCGACATAAAATTGTACTTAAAAACGTTTCAGACTTCCATTTTTTACTCCCTCATTTTTACATCATCTATACAGGGTGTTTCGCAAGTAGATGACAATATGCAAGATGGAATAACTAGATCAAAAATGTAGTTAAACGCCGCCAACCGCATGATTCTTTCTTATTCTGTTGCACAGATATGCCGTTCCAAAGGTAATTTTGTGAAAACCGTGTTTTTTGTAGGAAAACCTCAATTTTCTCTGCTTCAACACATTTTTTTTCAATGTTCCATCACAGTTTTGAATTCACCATTAAATTTTCTTTAAGTCTAATGCACATTCAATGTTCATAGTATCATTTCAAAAGCGCGATAACAGATCAAGAAATAAAAATTTTAAAAAAATGTTGTCAGCGACAAATTTTCGAGGATCACTGCTCTTCCAAAAAAAGTCCTGCAAGCTGCCGAATCTCACAAAAGTTGTGAAATTTAATTACCTTTCTAACGGTGTACTCAAAACTGCAATTATCTCTCAATTTTGTAATGCAATTGGAATGGGAAGGAGAAAAAAACTCATGTCATGCATATTTTGTAGGATCTTATCTCCGTTAAATTTAATTTATTTTTATGTAAATTACAAATATTTATTTAATAAATCTACTAGGGAGGTGATTGAAACCTAAAAGAACGTCTGGCGTGATGAATGTTTTTGTTTACTTCTTATGGATTATGTTCGCATTACGGTTTGTTTACCTTATCTCTTTCATTCTTCGTCTACCTACTTTGTGTTATAAATAACAATAATAATTGTCAGTATCGTGCAAATCTTCAGTCTGTTAAGGAAGTTTCAATTTGAGTGCAAGAAGTAAAAATGCCAAATTTATACACTTCTGAAGAGTACGTTGACATGATTTTCGCGTATGGGGCTGCAAGAGGCAATGGTCTTCGTGCACAAGAAGAATATCGCAATATGTTTCCAAATCGGCAAAGATATCCAGACCGGAGAACTATTGAAAACGCTTATCGCATCATGAGAGAAACAGGCTCTATTCCAAGACAACCTGTTAACTACGCGGGCCGAGCTCGAAGGGAAGTTGACATTTTAACTATTTTTGAAAATGATCCATCAACTAGTACCCGTCGCGCTTCAAATCAACTGGGAATATCGCACTCTACAGTCTTCAGAGCTCTCAGGGAAGACAATAGATATCCTTATCACCTGACTACTGTCCAGGAGTTGCTACCCCGTGATATGGAGCTACGGATGGTGTTTGCGCGATGGTATGTTCAACAGTGCCACGAGAGGCGTAACTTCCCTGATCACATAATTTGGACAGATGAGGCAACATTCACACGTGCGGGAATTTTTAACTCACGCAACTCTCACCTTTGGGCTCATCATAATCCACATGGCACTAGGGAACACCACTTCCAATATCAGTTCAGTGTGAACGTGTGGCTAGGAGTCTGTGGGCAGCATATGACAGAGCCCGTTTTCTTACCTGGTCGGTTAAATTCCAATACTTTTTATGATCTACTTCAGGATGATATAAGTGCGGCACTCCTCGAAGCAATACCACTTGAAGAAGAGCTATGGTGGCAAATGGACGGGTGTCCAGCGCATAATGGACGAGCTGTAACGAACTGGCTCAATCAACAGTACCCAGGAAGATGGATTGGGAAATATGGACCTGTGCATTGGCCGGCCCGAAGCCCTGATTTGACGCCACTGGATTTTTATATTTGGGGTAGGCTTAAATCGGAAGTGTACAGAGTACCCATTCAAGATATGAACCATCTGATCGCAAGAATTCGCGAATCATGTGAAGCAATGAGAGCTGACCGTGATCAGATTCGAAGGGCTACATCAGCTGTGTTAAACAGATGTCGTCACTGTATACTTCAAGGAGGAGGCCAGTTCCAGCAACTTTTGTAATGTTCAAAGATATTTTATTTACTGTTTAACTTTATGTAAAAATTAATTTAATTTTTCGTTGTAATTTACATAAAAATAAATTAAATTTAACGGAGATAAGATCCTGCAAAATATGCATGACATGAGTTTTTTTCTCCTTCCCATTCCAATTGCATTACAAAATTGAGAGATAATTGCAGTTTTGAGTACACCGTTAGAAAGGTAATTAAATTTCACAACTTTTGTGAGATTCGGCAGCTTGCAGGACTTTTTTTGGAAGAGCAGTGATCCTCGAAAATTTGTCGCTGACAACATTTTTTTAAAATTTTTATTTCTTGATCTGTTATCGCGCTTTTGAAATGATACTATGAACATTGAATGTGCATTAGACTTAAAGAAAATTTAATGGTGAATTCAAAACTGTGATGGAACATTGAAAAAAAATGTGTTGAAGCAGAGAAAATTGAGGTTTTCCTACAAAAAACACGGTTTTCTCAAAATTACCTTTGGAACGGCATATCTGTGCAACGGAATAAGAAAGAATCATGCGGTTGGCGGCGTTTAACTACATTTTTGATCTAGTTATTCCATCTTGCATATTGTCATCTACTTGCGAAACACCCTGTATATATGTATATATATGTAATCATTTTCTAGTACAAGATTATAACTGTTTACGTCTCTTCTTGATTCTATTTTTATTTGTATGAGGTGGGAATGGAATTTGGAGAAAAGATTGGGAATTAAGTCATTGACGAGGTTGATTTTGAGGTTATTGTGAAGGGCAGAGTTGGATTCATAGAAGGGAGCATTTGGACTTTGGACTGGAAGGATTGGATCCGTTGGATGTTGGAAGGTTTAGCGGTGCCGCAGAGTTCTATGTCCAAATAGGTTTAAGAGTAGTTTTGTCTATTGTTAATTTGTTGTGTACTGATAATTTCGATGTTCATCCGAGTAGGCTATATAATAGTGTATCTATAGTTGCTATATAATAGTCCGTAGCGTCTGTTAAGGTCTTGACCGAGGTATCTTATGAAGTTGGTTTGGAGAATAGAAGTTTTGTTGAAGGATAGATTAAGTGGAGGCTTGGTGAGGTGAGTGAATGTGGACACACTTGCTTTCATTTTATATATATATATATNATATATTATATGTGTATGCGTACACACACACACACACACACACACACACATATATATATATATATATATATATATATAACTTAATTATATACTTAAGTGTAAAAATGTGCAGATAATTTTTTTTTTTAATAAAGAGTTAATTCAGAGAAATATATACTACACTAAGCTTAAATTTATTATATTTTCTGTTTCCTTGGGCAGTCAAGGTCGCGAAATTGGTGTTCACAGAACTACTGTCTCCAATGAGCTTCAATCATCAGAACATCTTAGCTGCTAGAAGTAACGTCAGAAGAGTCTTAGACAATCCGACTTAACTGTCAGCAGAAACAGAATGTCTTAGACGTCTCTAATGTTACTTCCGACAGCTGAGGCGTCCTGGCGATGGAAATGGTGGATGAGAACCACACTCTCTCAAAACTTAAATAACTTTTCTCTACTTCGCACGATAAATATTTATATAAAAGAGCTTTCAGGATTGGAGTTTCCATCAAAAGTACTTATTCATTATAAATCAGGTCCGAACATTATATAAAACCACTTGGGAAGATATTTATCCTGCGAACTATTAAATATCTATTTTTGCTATCATAAAAGGATAATTCACTCCGAGCAATAAAAACATTTTATTTTTAGTGTTCTGTAGCGAGAGATGATTTCAATTATTGGGAATGTAGCAGAAGTCAGGTTAATCTCCTGAACCAAATATTTCCTTTTCAGATTCAATTTTTATAGACAAAAGTTATTTTTTACGTAGACTTAAAAAAAACTTGTCTATGAATGTACAATTTACAAATTAATTTCTTACCTCATACAATTAACGAGTAAATAAATACACACATATTTATTTCCATGTTATTGTTATAAAACTATAGCTAGCCTCTAAATCTAACAATCATGTTAAATGAAAAATACATTTTATTTTTGATTTGATAATTACCTCGTTCTTTTTTAGATAATTTTTTTAAAATAAATTTTAGCTCGTTTAGTTTTAGAAAATCTGCATTTTAAAAAAGAAGCCAAATTAATTTCTCTTCTAAGCAAATAATATTTTTGTAAGCGTTTTAGTCTCTCTTTCAACTACTTAGGTTATGGGAAGTGGGGTATCTACAGGTTTTCACCCCATTCTAAACATTCATGGCTCAGGACAAGCTTTTATTTATAGATAAAATCAACCCCCAGTTTCTGAATTACGAGACAGAACGGATACAGGCGCCCCTTAACAGATCTTCATATTTTTAATTTAAAAAAAACAAAGTTTTCGAATTACTTGATTAAAGTAATATATAAAATATAATATTCTAAATATATTATTTATGCACAGCTCGGGTAAATTTGTTATTTTCTTTTGCATTGCCTCATATATTGTAATTATTTTGGTTAAATAACACGGTTTAAAGTTATTTTAACATTCATTCATGATCTGCAAACCGGTATATAATGAGCATACATTACAAGTAGAACTACGACTAAGGATTTATGTAGTCGCTTAGGCCGTGGTTACTACCATACTTGGTAATAAAGAACTTTTTTATTATTTGTTTTTTCAATATTTTATGTTAAATTGAGAGTTTAAGTAAATTTTGTCGATTGATAAGCTGATTAATAAGAGATAAGCTTGCCCTTGATTAAAGATGTATGTTTATCAAGATTTACTAAATACATTGACGGATGGCGAGAGTTCCTGATGGTCGGTGGTCCCTTGATATGTATCGACTCTGCGACTGATTTTACAGTTGTCTTTTGTGTGCTTCCAGGTGTTGTTTTGATCGATCGGTGATTGCTGGAAGATCGTAGCCGGGACTCATCTGGTGCGCGTGGACGGTGATGCGACTTATCTGAACGGTTTGTATCAGTGCGCGTATTCACGATCGCCAGAGCGAGCCCAGCGAGCGGGCGCCTTCTTCAAGAGAGTCTCCCGATCCGTCAGAGGGAGGATGGATGAGGACCACACGTCGGACAACAACAACCCCCCGGTAGANGATACCGATCCCCCTCTTCTTCCAGACTCTCGGGGGTGTGCGCAGACATGACGTATTATACACTCTGACGGCGTTCTAAATATATTATTTATGCACAGCTCGGGTAAATTTGTTATTTTCTTTTGCATTGCCTCATATATTGTAATTATTTTGGTTAAATAACACGGTTTAAAGTTATTTTAACATTCATTCATGATCTGCAAACCGGTATATAATGAGCATACATTACAAGTAGAACTACGACTAAGGATTTATGTAGTCGCTTAGGCCGTGGTTACTACCATACTTGGTAATAAAGAACTTTTTTATTATTTGTTTTTTCAATATTTTATGTTAAATTGAGAGTTTAAGTAAATTTTGTCGATTGATAAGCTGATTAATAAGAGATAAGCTTGCCCTTGATTAAAGATGTATGTTTATCAAGATTTACTAAATACATTGACGGATGGCGAGAGTTCCTGATGGTCGGTGGTCCCTTGATATGTATCGACTCTGCGACTGATTTTACAGTTGTCTTTTGTGTGCTTCCAGGTGTTGTTTTGATCGATCGGTGATTGCTGGAAGATCGTAGCCGGGACTCATCTGGTGCGCGTGGACGGTGATGCGACTTATCTGAACGGTTTGTATCAGTGCGCGTATTCACGATCGCCAGAGCGAGCCCAGCGAGCGGGCGCCTTCTTCAAGAGAGTCTCCCGATCCGTCAGAGGGAGGATGGATGAGGACCACACGTCGGACAACAACAACCCCCCGGTAGAGGTGACGAAGAAGAAGCGCTGGGGCTCGAGCGGCGTGCTGACGAGCCTCGAGGAAAACGAAGCGGAGGATCAGATGCCCAGCGCCGTGTCGGAAGCCGTCCTGGCCAAAGGCAGGAGGACGTCCTGGCATCCGGGGAAGCTCTCGGCCGAGTTGCGCAAGAGGAAGAAGAGTCTTGTACCTCCTGGACAGCAGAGGGCGAAGAGGCACTCGTGGTGGCAAATATTCGTTCCTGATCAACTGGGAGGATCAAGGTGAGAAACCTCCTTCTTTTTTTTTTACTAGAAAGCATTTCTTCGCAGAAATATATTTGTTATAACAAGAGCTCATTTGTATACCAGTATAAAATGGTAAAAAAATCAATAACATCTGAATAATAAGTATTAAAAAAAATTGTTCATGATATAATTCTGTTTTTCACGAGGAAAAATTAATAAATCTGAGAACTTCGCTAAAGAAGAACAGACACAGCTTATTCTTCCAACAATTGGCCAGTTTTTATACAATACTAAAAACTGCAATAAAATTATATTAGTGGAATTTCAATATGTATGTAGCAAAATAAATTTTCATTTAAACACGAGTTAATGCCCTTAATCTAGTGGACATTGTATTCGATCAATGAGTTCTAAATGTAAACATATTTTTGTACCAGAATGTTTTTATTTTGGCCAAATTTTAGGTTTTCTTCAGACGGCAGGTATAACGTAGGGAGTTGTACATGGTAGCTGACACATGGTGGATGAGCCAGCCATTGGTGCGTCAGCTCACATGGTGTACTGAAGAATGCTTGAAATCCAGGCCGAAACTTTGATCAAAAAAATTATTTTGCTTATAATAATCTGTTATTATTCATTGCTCATTGACAATTTTATTCTTAAAATTATTTTTCTTAGTTTTTTTTACTGATTTATTGGCAAAAGTGGTTAGAAAATGATTATTCAAATATGACCATCTGTTTTCTCCTTGATGGATGGCCGAAAGTTCAAAGATAAATGATAATTGAAAAAAACAGTTATTTATGACCTGACTAGTTTCGAGTTCTGAGAAGCCTCTTCAGGAGCTTAAAATATATTACAGAGTTTTTAAAAATGAACTTTCCTCTTCGAAATCTACTGTAGGTCTAAGAAAAAACCCTATAATGAGGTTTAAGTAGGTTAACGAACTATCGATATTTCTATATTATAGTTATCTATTTTCCTAATCTAATGGAGTATTGTATTTTTTGCTAACTTATATTTTGACTAAAATTTTTTTTTTTAAATCCGTTGGGATTATTGTTGTTATAGTTATTGACATTTAATTTTGACCTTTTACCTCTCATAACCAATGAAAAAATTATATTTTTTCTAGCAAATTTCTTCAGAGAAAATCACAAAATAAAATACAAGGCATGCTACGTAGCATATATTTTCTATACGCCTCAGAATTAGAGTTTTATATTTAGTGATTTGTGAAAGAGTTATATTTTCATATGTTATTATCATCGACATATATCTTTGTCAATTATTGTTCATATTCCTTTTGTCATAGATCTCATCTCCAACCGCTTCAAGCTCTTCCATAGTAAACCCAAACTTCATCCTAACCCACATGCTCAATCTCGGTCGTCGGACTCCAATCCTTAAAGTCCTCCTCGGCAACTTTAACGAAGGTGGCCTCGCGATCTCCTGGGCCTTAGTGCCTAAACTTATTAGAAGTGGGTTCAATGAGCCCCTTCTCCCTGCACATTGATGTTTACTTATTTTTAATTTTCTTATTTGCATAATTATTTTATTGTTATTTCTCTATGTAATGAAATTACGAGATGTTAATAACAGAATGAAATAAATAAAGATTTATTAATTTAAAAAAAAATTTTTTATGGAAGACTGAAGTTGGACATTATACTGCCCTTATTATTATATTTTTGTTTTATTATATTATTTTGTTATTCGTATTTATAAATGTTTCATTGAAATTGTGTAATTCACTTGTAGTTTAGGGCGCCTGTGACACTACCTTGCCGCCTATTACGTCACTGTTAACCTTTAGTTCCGGGAACCGATTCCTTCCTCTCTTCAGATCTGTTATCGACTCCTAGCTCTCGCCTACTGCAGAGGACTGGCGCGGACCCGTTCCCCAGCCAGGGGGCTATTCGCGGAGAGCCGACGTCGTCGTCCCAATTGTGGGGAGACCTTGGGGTCAATTCCCAGTCCAAACAAACCACTTCCTCCAGCTCGCATCCTCATCTCTCCGGCTATATCTCCCTAATTTGTGGAACACGAGAATCATATGACTTTAATTATATTTGCTAATGAATTTTAAAAGTCCCTTACGCTTGTGTTGCTTATTTGCAGATAACAACTGTTGGAGATAAACAAGAGTAAACTAAGAATTTTTTTTACAAGCCGGAAAAAGCAATGTATATTAATGTTAATTTGTAATGGCTGACTTTAGACCGGCCGGGAAAAAAGAGAGCCTTTAGAACTTACTAGTAATAATCTTCTACAGAATGCTTTTCTATTAAGTTATTAAGTAATAACAATACTTTAGATTGTTTTTCTAATATTTCTTCCAAGGTAACCTGATTCCAGCTGATAATTGTTTATTTTATTAGAAGGTTCTATTGGAATGTAAATAATAAAACTTCAATATTTACATTGGTGTTTTTCTCTCTTTGTTCGAGACAGTTTTTTTTTTCACTCGATATTTAATCCTATTCTACCTACTTGCACTAATCCAAACCAAAAAAAGCCTTTCTGTCTATACCCTACTATTTACGCTAAAATGTAAATAAGTATTTATGATAGTTTGCTATTTATATTTTATTTATGCGATTTAACTAAATTTTCATAAGTTAAAAAATTAAATAAAATATTTTAGAAATTATATGAGAAGAGCAACTATTAGAAGGAAGCGTTTGCTTTAATTACATTACACTTTAATTAGATATTTTAGGAGTTTTTTTTCGCAAGAAATTAACTCACATATTTTAATGCAAAATATATTACATTAATCTTTAATAATTGAAACCTTAAAAATATGGATTTATCTGCAACCTCAAATGTTAATAATAATACTAAACTCCATAAGAAATGATTATAACAATTTTTAGTACAGTTCAAATCCAGCTTGGAAACCTATATTTTGATATGAAAAAATATGTTAAAAATTAAGAAAGATGTTATAAATTTAATGAAAAAATATGTTAAAATAATTAAAAAAATATTTAGGTTTATTTTATTTATNTATATATATTACACTGTTTTTATTTCTACAGTTAAAGATGTTTTCAGTGTGCTTGTCAGACAGAAAATGTTGAAAAATCCGTCTTGATAAGTTGGCCAGGCCAGTACGATCAAAAAAATTTTGTGACTTCAACAGATTACTCGCAGTATATACAGTGCGTCCAATATCTAAAGGCCCCTCAGAGCTGCCTTCAACAGAAACTATATTCACTATATTTGGCTAGTTAATGAGCTCCGGACAGCTAAAGTTTTCAGATCTGAAATATTTTAGATACACTTTATAGTTTCTGTTGAAGTGTTGTAGGACAGCTCTGAGGGGCCTTCAGTTATTTGGCACACCATATACGCACACGCGCATATGATGTTTCAAAAGACTTTTAACGCTGCAAAGAAGTATGTGGGGAGCTTTTTAACTGAATTAGAATTTCGAGATCACTTCCTCGATGAACTAGATCTATTCATCAGTCAGAGAAACCACAGGACTTAAACGCCTTGTTATTAATTTGTCTTTGTTAAACAGACTGGTAAAAAATTAATATATTTTACAATTCATATTTCATATTCATGTGTCAGTATATTTTCTAACGTTATAACGTCCCAGTGTGCAAGTATTTTTTTTTTCTGTTTAGGGGGTTATTGAGGCCTTTGTCAGAATGTGACCACCCCAAATGTGGGTCAAATCTCTTATCGAATCCCCCCCTACACACTTTGTGAGAGGGGAAATTGTGGAAATGGAAGTATGAAGTATAACAGAGCTACCAATCATGGAAAATAAGTTGTGAAGAACTCCGCGAACAGCCGGTATTCCCTCTTCTTCCAGACTCTCGGGGGTGTGCGCAGACATGACGTATTATACACTCTGACGGCGTTTGTCAATAGGAGATTACAAACGTCTTCCACGTCTCCTTTTACGATAAATTGAAGTGCCAAAGTATTGGGAGTGATTTCCGACTCGATAAACGCCCCCTCCCCCTTCACCGCCGTTCCGCTGTGACCGAAAAAATTACATTTCCGACCCACTTTCTTTTGTGTCATTTTCCACTTATTGACAGCACTATTTTCAATGCCTCTCTTACTCAATTTTAGCAAAAGAATTTAAACTAACGCTTATAACTAAAATAAATGTAATAAAAAGTTAGGAAAGGTTAAATTACAAAAAATAGCAATAAATATTAAACACTTTTACTGCTCTACGTAAACTTTTCTTCAAGAGCAAAAATATAATAAATAATAAAATAGTCCGTCTCAAAGAAAATGGTGAATTAAGTAGATTTCCAATATAACAAAAGAGATACATAGATATGAATAAATGGCTTATTTGATATGACAAAAAGAGAAAAAAAAAAAAAAAAAAAAAAAAAAGGTTATCAGGCAAAATGACAAAAGATGATTTTGGATACACGATGGGCATAGAGATAATTGGGCTCAGAACTCATAATTACTTTTTCAAAAGCGTTATTTATTATGCGCTTTTAGTAAATATTTATAATAACATTAACATACACAAAAAATCAGCTTTCACCATGTATGTTCTTTGAATTTTTATTATAAAACTATTATTAACCTAACTTTTGACGATTTTTTATAATTCTTATCCATCTAAATCCTTCTTATTTTCGTCCAATTTAAGTCAAAATTAAATTCATTTAAGAGTTTCCATTAGAGAGCCAAATAACGGAATTATTATGATATTTTAAAATTGAAGGGGCCCGCCAAACCGTAGAAGAAGCAAAAATACAGAGCTTTCTACATTCATACTCGTGATATCACATTATATTATTGTAATTCTCTATTATATTAATTTCAATTGTGATTGTTTTCTCATGACGTTGTATTTCTACTAACCTGAAGATGGCTTGCAATGTAAGCCGAAACATTGGCAGATAAGCCTTAATTAAAAAAATACATTTTTTTTAAATTTGTGTTTTTTGGATCTACTTTGACCGAACCCCAACTAAAATCATCTAAGCATAGAAGAAGCATTTTAAAATATATTCGATTTGCGAAAAAGTTATTGAGAAAATTATATTTTACATTACCTATTGTAATCTAATAATATTATGATATTGATGCATAATAAATATACAATATTTGTAATAATAAATACCTCTATGTGTGGCTGTCAACGTTCTACAGGCCAAGGTTTTTATTTTTCTTTATCGGCATGTAGGTTTCTAATGTAAAACAGAAGGTTAAGTTTGCTATCGAGCAAATCAATCGAATATGAGTTGGGGATTACCTGCTGTGTCAAACACTTATGTATCGGGTGATATATTTAGTTTGTTTACGTTTTACAGTGAAATTGAAGAAAATAAAAGGTAGGGGTTTACTTTAACTGGTAATTCTTATTTTTACAGGCTAGAAGTTATGATTAGTTTTTTGTCTTAATAAAATCGTGAGTATTGTTTTTGGAATAAATTTGAAAAACATTACTTCGTTGAGAAACAAAATAAAATGAAAATAAAAAGGGAATCAACTGAAATGTCAATGCATGTGTCAATACCATACTTTTTTCAAGACGTAATAATTATCTTAGAGCAATGAAATTCAATGCAGATTATTGAAGTGATAAAGGGAACATTATTGTAGTAACACAAATAAATTAAACAATTATGAGTGTAGGTCGTAAATTTTAATTTTAGATTTAACGATTTGTTTTTTTTTTAAATGAAATATTTCGTGTCACTTTGGAATAATTAAAAAACCGCTGTGTTCGTTGTCGATCGAAATCGGGTGGCCTATTGCCTGAAATTTGAAGTGCTAGTACAAAAAGTACTTTCGCAGCAGTGGACTAGTTTTTTTTTGCATTGAAACTCAATCCTAATTTCTTTAAGGACAAAAATATATTTTGTAATTACATGGCATAAAATATTCAAATAAATATATACATCAACTGCAAAACTGACTAATTCGTTTTGTTTATACTTTACAAAATTTTAGGCACATGAACAAATACATGAGCTATATTTATAATATTTACCACATATTGTAGCTCCTCTTATGTACTTTTGAAATGGGTAATCTTTTTATTGCTATAGGCATATCTTACTTGTAGATTGAGGTCAAATTTGACTAATAAAGGAAATATGCGAGATCCCATTTATTATTCTGCAAATAAGCTTGGGGGTAGCCTCTGCCCAAGTCAATTGAAACCCATCCAAGATCAATAATCAGGAATTCAAGTGTCAGGACGTCGATACATTCGCTCCCTAGACTCTCTTGGAATACGGAAGAACCTCCTTCAATAGCCCACCAATAGTGTGCCTCCGAGATTCCTCCCCCTCGCCGCCCACTAATACTGACAGAATCACTCCAGAATTTTAGTCAGAGAAAAAGAGCAGAGTTTATTGAGTGAATGCTTCAAAAGTTGTATTCCTATGTTCAAAAGTGTTATTTTTTTAACAAATTTATCGAAAGGCAAATCTTTAATGTTCCTGTACATCTCCCAATATAATTAAAGCAATTTACATAGGTCCATTGGGTTGAATTTTGAAACATTTCATATGTGCAACGATATAGGTCTTTCGGTTAATTAGTTAAATAGATACCGATCCAATCAATAAAATGATTCACTAGGATTAGTTAATTTAATTATTTAAAAAAAAATGTTTACGGTAGAAAAACTAAGGAATATATATATAACACTTTGTGAGAGGGGAAAT
>KZ806895.1:810721-836050 GCA_000696205.2 Oncopeltus fasciatus | reverse complement strand
ATAAATAAATATTTTTTTTAAAACAATATAATAATGATAAAACTCTGTATTATAAAATCTTTGTTCTAGTTATAAGTAGGATATGTTGTTAGGCTTTATTAGATAGAAGCACATTTCTTCAATCGGCCTTAATTTACTTATGAACGT
Source organism: Oncopeltus fasciatus (assembly GCA_000696205.2). Taxonomy (NCBI): domain Eukaryota; kingdom Metazoa; phylum Arthropoda; class Insecta; order Hemiptera; family Lygaeidae; genus Oncopeltus; species Oncopeltus fasciatus. Next base: position 835,903 of record KZ806895.1, on the reverse strand, counting down.
ACGTAAAATTAATTTCTTTCATTAAGTAAAGCCATCTGAAATATTTCATTCAGTTTTCAGTAAAAGTCGTTAGAAGAGTTTAAAAATAATTGTCTAATTTACAATTTTTTCAATATATACTTCCATGCGCATTGTTAATTACGAAACATTACAAACTGAAATTTTTTCAAAGCATAATTTTACGCTTACGTGCCTAAATATGAACCTATTAATTATATATATATATATATATATATATACATATACACATATACATTATATATGCACTGCACTCTCTATTCGACCTNTATATATATATATATATATGTATGTATGTATGTATGTATGTATAAATTCATTTAATTTACTACTGATTAAAAATTTAACGATTATTCTGCTTCGTAGAGCTATCTGATAATTTGCTCAATATTTCTAGGACATAAAATACCATGAATAAGTCGTGATGACTTTACCCAATCAAGGCCTCCAAAACTACATCCATCTACCTATCTGTCTATCTATCTGCCTTATATTTATTATTCTATTATTGTGAATTGTTCTTTATTATTCTATGTAATGTAAGTACTGCACATTAAATGATAACAAGCTGTCCTTGGTTTCTCTATTTCAATATATAAGTGGGAAATAGAGTTGATGCTCTCAGTAAGGGGGATTAATGATGTCGACTTATCTTGCGGACTGTATGCCTGTGATCATGATAAATTGTCTTAAATACATGTTGGAGTTGGCAGACTTTATCTCTAAGCGACACGTCTAATTCCCCGGTAAGAGATTTATCGAGACCCAGGTACAAAGATCAGGCTGTAAATTTATTTGGTGCCTGAACTTAAAAGATACTATTTTAAACTAATCGTAGTGTTCTAACTATACCTCTAGTTACTTATATCTATTACAGATAGCTACTAATTTAATAGTTATTGTTTTAATAGCTGTTCGGTGTTAAGTTACCTCTTATAAATTAAATAATTAATAATATTTCTTCTTTAACACCGGTACAAATAAAGAGTGTATAGTGTATGTGTCATTTTTCTTCCATTTTAAAAATAAACTATAAAGATTCGGTTTGAGGTTTTATGTAAAATATATTTGCTCAAAATAGACGTGTGGGGTGTGTGTGTGTGGTTTTATTTTTATTTATTTTTTTTTTATGAGGGAGGAGAAGGTGGTTTTAGAAGAACCAACATTTAGGAATCCTCCTTAAAATTAATATTACGGAAAGTGTCATCATATTGATAAGTATAAAACTTTATTTTTACGGCAAATATTTAAGATTGTAACTACTGATACTAGCGCTTTCGCTACTCAACCCTCCCAAACATTCTGTCGCCAACCAAGATACACTTTAGGTCATATGTATAATACACATTAATTTCTGTCTTGCTTGAGAGACCAATTTAATTTATTCACTCGTATTTATGTTCATCTTCAATTGAACATAGCATGGACATTTCTTTGTTTCAGACACTTGATTTTATGTTTTTTTTTTTGTTTTGTTTTTTTACTATAATTATAATTATTCTATATTAAACGCTCTACATCTGACTTGTCAGATTTGTCTATTTTAATGTTTTCAAAACATTAATTATTTTAAATTTAGCATATAATTACGTGTTATTAACATCTATCTACCAGCCGTTACTATTGACAGCTGTAGTTCAACTGAAATCCGGAAATCATTGTTAATTATTTCCGTTATATTTTCGTTAAATACAAATTCTGAAGAGTTGAAGGCCCAATGCCCAATTGTCAATTGAAGAGCATAAGTGAACTTCCGTCTCCTAGCCCCGTAATGAGGAAGTATATGTCTGAATAAGCTGATTTCCAATATAAGTATGATAATTTACTCGGTATTTTATTATGGTGGAAACCTTGGTTAGTGTGAATATGCTGAAGCCCTTGGGTTCGAATCCTGTCTCAGCAGGAGATTAGTACTGCTCCTTCACGATGGAGGGTAATATAGATTATATGTATGAAGTAGATATGTATCTATTGTATCTAGCCAAGCATACAATTGCCATAAAAGGCGCAAGATATATATTTTTAGTATTTGTTAGTTTGTTAATGATTCTTCAATTCATATATTTTGTTATAAGTTATTATTGTTATATAGATACTTGTAATTTTAGTTATAATTTCACGTTTTATCAGCCGAAATTCTTTTCATCGTAATTTTTCATCAGTTTTTAAATGCAAAAAGAAAGGCTGTTATCAACGATCATAGTATGTGCGAAAACTCCGCCCATTTGAAAAATTTATGTATGAATATTTCTGGAGACCGTGGTAGCTTACCACGATGGTTAGCATATGAATGCTACCATCCATAAGCTACCACGATACGGTGGTAGCTTATGAATGGAAGCATCGTAATATATACATAGTTATATATGTTGATATATAGTTTATCAAAATTGTAAATAATATATGCATGGAGAATGAATGTTACGGAAAGTAATTTATAATTAAACATATAATTAAAAGAGATATTGTAATCATTTCTTTCGAAAAAATGATCTTTTGCGAAATAATTTACATATTTTTCTTACGTTTTTCTCTTTTAGAATTTTACAATTTGACTGTAGGAGTACATATAACTATTAGAGATCTTCCGTATGGCAATAATGAAAGATGACCGAATGATAGTCGAAAGAACTAAAGTTCATCAAAATGTATTTCGGGAAACACAAATTGAAAATTTTTTGCCAACATTTAATTTTGAGCCCATAATAGGGTTTGAAATATAAAATAAAAAAAATATATTTTTGAAACCCTGAATATCCTTGTTACTGTAAAGTTAAGGAAAAATTTGTTGACCAAATTTAAATATTTTTTTTTAAAGTTTATATTCTCAAATATTTTCAGAAATACTTTATATTAATATAAATATGTAGGAGTATAAATGTATGCCATGATTGAATTTTAAAAGTATTTATGAAAATTCGTGCTTATACTTTTTCTTTTTTAAGCGTTAAGTGAATTCATTTTTGCTAATTTCTAATTAGCAGTACGTCAGATTTTGAGGAAGACTACATTTTTCTTATATTACCAGCGTTATGAACTAATAAGAGAATATTAATTATGACCCATATTAACTGCAATATTTTTACGAAAAACTAATATTTAAATATGAATTAAGTATATTTATAACAATAAACAATTAATGTTGGACTGTTACATCCCTTTCCCTCTCAAACAATCTAGAACAAGCTTTAATAAAATTAATTTTCTTCTATTTTTATCTTTAATGAAATAGATGGTAAATCTTATCAGTTGACGTTTATTCTGTGCGACTGATTTATTTATTTATTTACTTTATATACTGTTTAAATATCAATGATCAAAACGAAGCGTTTGGATGCTCCGGGCGTTTACCCCTCATCCAATCAAGTTCAGCTGACGAAGAGTTCGTGACGGGACGCCGAATACAAATAAATACCCCCTAGAAGGGAGGATTGGACCTATCCCACATGTGTGGTCTTGATTACGTTTGTGTTGGTCTGTTTTGCTTTCAGGCTCGAATCCCACTCTCAGAAATAGTCATCCCACTCTTCAAAGGTATATAACGTTAAACATTTTTCCAAGAATTACATAATTTACTCTTATCTAGCATGTTCTCAGTGAAACACGGGAAATCTGCTAAGTTTAAGATGCTTCTGCGTGTTCTGTCTTTAAGGACGAAATATTTTGATTTTCAACAATTAATTACACCTGAGAAGACAAATCCACTTCTACTTATGGAAAATTTACTAAATTTCTCAATCTATTAGAGTACTTTCGTGACTGTTCTTTAAACGTAGCCAAATGAAAACTTATAATAATTGAAATTTTATTTATTATTTAATTTGTTGTATTCATATGTGTCCTAGCAGAAAATCAAGACGTTTAGTATTATTAAGTTAACAACTTACCAACCCACGAAAACGATATAATTTAGAATAAAATAGAATAGGTTGAACAGGGTAGTATTTATCAGGCCTGAGTAAAGAATGGGATAAAGGCCTGGCTGAGGTAGACGTCCTTAGAAATACTCTCTAGGAATGGCAAAAATACCTCCTAGGACTATGGTAGGTATGGTAGAATATGACAGAGAGGATTAGGTTAATCTAACGTATTGAAGTTAGAGTAGGTTAGATAACCAGGGCACAGTAGGGAACTCTAGAGCAGTGTAGTGTAGAATGATTAAGGTAGATTGACCACGGTGATGTATAAATACTTTTAGGGCAGAAAAACTACTTTGATATGGTAGACTACAGTAGATTAAGTATAGAGTAGAAATGCTAGGAAATGCTAGGGGTTGGGTGGATTAATGTAATCTAGGGAAGGTTGAGGTAGATTAGGGCAGATTAAGTCTAGAGGAGAAATTCTAGGGTTGTGTGGATTAATGTAATCTAGGGGTTGAGGTAGATTAGGGTAGATTAGAAATGCTAGGGTTGTGTGGATTAATGTAATCTAGGGAAGGTTGAGGTAGATTAGGGTAGATTAGAAATGCTAGGGTTGTGTGGATTAATGTAATCTAGGGAAGGTTGAGGTAGATTAGGATAGATTAAGACTAGATTAAAAATGCTAGGAAATGCAAGGGTTGAGTGGATTAATGTAATCTAGGGAAGGTTGAGGTAGATTAGGGTAGACTAGATTAGAAAGTCTAGGGTGGAAGAGTGTAGAGATAAGGATAGGGACGTTAGGAACGAAATACTTTTTAGGAGGAAATATTCATAGGACCATGGGTAGATTATAACTAGAGTAAAAAGTTTAGGGAAGACTGGGGTAGTGAAGATTAAGTAGTGAGGTTAATCTACAGTAGACTAAAGTAGATTAAGAAGATTAGGGTAAAGTAAACAAAATATTAGAAGGATTATAATAGATAGACAAGGTAGACTATGATAGAGTAGTGTAGATTGAGACTTCAGTAAAAACTATGACAATAATTACATTAAAAACTATGAGAGTACTCTTATTAACATTGTACTAGGGTAGATGGTCTAGGTTACAGTATATTAGGGTAAACTATTGGAGATGAAGTTAGAGTAGAGTAGATAGACTAAGGCAGAATAGTGTAGACTAGAATAATTTAGGGTAGAAGAACTAATTTAGATATACTGGATTAGACTAGGTTTCAGCGGTGCAGACTAGGAATGAAAGACTAGTGTAAAGTGTACATTGTTTATTTTTTTGGGTAAGTAAAGCCTAAAAAAATCTTTTTTAGCATTATATTAGAATGAATTAGAGATGATAAAAACTAGAATATTTCATTTATTTATTTAAGTGTTAGCCTCCCTCTTAACCACTTTAGGTCATGTAGGGAGGGGCTATTAACAGGTTGTCTCCTCCTTTTAAACATCCAAGGCTTAAAAGCTTGTTCATTTATAGATAGAAGTTTCCATTGCGTGGGATTTGAACCCGCAGCGTCAGGATTGCGAGACCCGAACGGATCCCATGAGCTACCTACCCTGCTGCCCCTAATACTAGGATAGAAAGACTAGGGTGGAGGACTAGAGTAGAAAATACTGGTTGAGATGCACATGACTATGAATTCATTTTGAGTGTAAATACTCCTTGGTACAATGGTGAGGTAGTAGATTAGGGTAATATCAATGAGAGGAGGGTATAAGGACGAAGGAAGATTTCTTCTAGGTTAGTATGGGGTGAACTGCAGTAGAATTTATTTTTGTAATTTCTTAGAACACTTTTTTTTTTCTTAAAGCTAAAATTAGTTAGCTTTAGGAAAAAATAATTTTTTTTTTTTTCTGTCTGTAAATAGGTATGAGCAATCGTATAAATACAACTATTATATTCAGCAATTATTATTGAAGTATAAAAGAGAGGAGCAAGGAAGTCTGGTTGACCTTTGTAGACCTTGATTTGCGAATTGCTACAGCTGTTCAAGGCCTAGTTGTATTCAACTACACACTACTACAGCTGTAATCGCCTGTCATTCAGCCTACAGCTTAGAAATACCTAATAAATTAGGCCTTTTTGTTATTTATTTCTCCAGTCTTCCTCATGACTAGACTCCTGAAATTAAAAATAGAAATAATATGTTTTTTTTTTCTTCTTTTTATTCCATTCTCCTCCTGATTACTCTTTTGAAAAAAATAGAAATCAATTAATGGAGCATGAAATTGGTTTGTCCTTAGCCTACTTCCACACTCAAAGGTTCACACGACTTGTTACACAATGTAATGAGAAGGTTGTCATGAACTATCAATCAGAAGTGTAAGCAAAATTGGGATATATTAAGTTCACAAAGGAAACCGTCTTCAAAAGATCCTTTCAGAGTATAAATACCTCTTGAAGAAGTGTATCCCTGAGGCTACGTGCAAAACTAAATATTAACTCTAAGTAATCTATGTATGATACAAAAATAATTATAATGGTTATATTATTAATATTATAAATATAGTATCAAGACATAATTAATTTTGAATATTTTGTAAATTTAATAAAATAACATTTTATATTTAATGGTTGAGATTCTAAAAAAAACAACAACAATAATATGTTTGTAATATAAATTTAAATGAAATTAAATCGTTATTTTTCAGGGGAAGTTACTATTGTACATAAACATATTGTATTCAAGTGCATCATAAGAATGTGTTTTTTCTTGAACACTGCACACTACAGATGTGTGAATAGTGGGGTCTTCATACAGTTTTGGCCTATTGAGGTTTACTCATTTAATGTACCTAGGTGTTTCCAGTGAGACAACAGGAATCCGCTGGGTCGTGACAAACAGAAGCCCTGAAAGAAAAACTAAATGTGCACTGTGCGCATTGTAACTATGAATTTTTTCCTTGGAATCAATTCCTTAACTTCCAAAAAAAAGAGCCCACCTCGCCGTAAAAATAATAAATATAAATGTTGGAAATTATATTTTACACATTTGTTTAATATATTTTTTATAATACTAATTATAATGCAGGCAATAAATCAGATTACATTAATAAAACATTGTTTTATTGATTGGTACATGAAACATAAATCATTTCCATATTTTAATAATAAGGTTATTTTATTTATTTAGAAATAACATCCTGCACAGCGTGCATCTTGCAATGTGCTCTCATAATTTCCATATTAAAACAAATATAGGGGGAGGAACGCATGTTCATTGCAGTAAAATTCTGAAACATCTCGCTTGTATAATAGATCATACAATCAATAGATACAATAATAGATTATACAATATACGTAAAAATATTGTTTCTTTATTTTCATGAGTCCCTCTACAGACGAAATTATTCACGAGTAGAAAAGCACGCGGTTCTTGGCAATTGATTATATTCCACTCGACAAGAATGGTGCACTTGTGAGCTGGCCTACCCTAGGATTACTCAAGTAGTCTTTCAGACCATTACAAACAGTAGCACAGAGAGAAAAAAAAAACGTACACCGTAATTGACTCACAGCACACTAGTGAAGGTTCGTGGTAATCACACTGACCTGCCCTCTTGTTTCTTTCTGAATTAACGAAGAATTGTTTCCTTAGAAATGTGTTCCCAGGAGCATACTAGGAATTATGTAGGCTATTACAACCAGAAGCACACACACATACAAAATAATAATAAAGCAACTGTGCGAATGAGGAGGAGTAATTTTTTTTTTCGGTGTAGCCAAAATACTGATCACCGATCAGTAAAAATTAATATTGAAAATACTACATGTAATATGTTGTTTAACGTATTCTAGAGTTCCAGTAATAACAAAGTTAAACTAATAAAAATCAAAGTTAAAAAATTAACTAATTTTAATTTTATTTTCTCATTCAATTCTCTTTTCTTTTGACTTACTTCATGCATAACAAATACATATACAAAAAAAAACCACAGTTTTTTTTGTGTTTTTTTTCCATGTTAGATGGCCAAAGTATTGTATGACTTACTTAACAGTCACCAATGTAAATATAAAGAAATCGTTCAGATGAATGTGCTATAATGCATAAACTATTAGAAAATATGTTTATACATCCATATAAATATCCCAAAGAAAAATATCTCAAACTTATGTCTATAAATTGAGCAAAGAAAAAAAAAGTAAATGAACTTACTATTCAAAGCTGTGAAACTGTTCATTCAATTATCTTGTCATACCATATAAGAAGTCTACTTCTCTATAAAATTAAGTTTGGCACACCATAGATTAATATAGATAAGTAACTAGTGGGTAAATTATTATTAATAGTTTTCTATAATAGTTTTATAGATGTTGCCTGTAATTAAAGCAAAAATATATTTTACTTCTGTTATAAAAAAAAATAAATAAAAAAGAAAGTTCCTACAATAGCCAATTAGAAGTTTTTATTTGTTCCCCGTAATTTTTTTCCCTTCCAAGTCTCTAAAGTTGTATGTAACTTCCGGAGACCTTTCATTTGAAAAAAAGTTTCTTTCTATTCAAACTTCATGAAGTAGGAGTCGAAGTTTTTCCTCGGCAGCTTTTAATACAAAGTGTACGAGTCTAAGCTCAAAGTTTGTCTAATTTTCCTTAAAAGAAAAATGTAATCTAGTCATACCATACTGGGTGGAAAGTTTTATTTTTCCCCTGTCCAGTGGATATATATCTAAAAAAAAGTGTCATTGGAAACATAAATTAACAAAATAAGAATATTTTTAAGCTAATGCAGGCAAAAAGATTTTATTAATCTTTGAAGGTAACATCCAAAGAATCCAGTCCTTTCAATCCAAAACTCTCCGAATAATCGCAAATCTCACAAACCTCATTACGTATCCAATTCTTCCCTTCACCACGATATTAATATTTCTTCCAACTTCATCCTTTTGCACAATAAACTGCCATACCATCCCGATCCACTAGTACAGACCATGTCTTCCAACTACAACTCCTTCTGGGGACATAGCCTGTAAATGATTTGAGAGTGGTGTTACTGGTCACCTTCACTCGACATGTGATTGGCATTGAATGTCATTTTTAATTTAATTGTAATCAAATTACAAATTTTTTTTAATTTAACAGAATAAATAAATAAAAGTTTGTAAAAAAAAGAATCTCTGAAGGGGCGAACTCTGTGAAAGTCATATCTATCTGATTCTGCAATCTGGCCAGCATTCTGCAGAACGTGACTGTAAGACACCTTTTTCAATCATGGCAGAATCGATCTTGTTCATACTTTCTCTCTTATTATATCATTCCGTTGATAAGGATGGGAGCCTTATCTCCTACGTCATGCGGCGTGACTCTCTGCTTAGTCGGGACTGTCTTGCAGAGGAATCCTCTAACCTGTTCTTCAGCCCAAACAGTTTATTACGCTCGGCAGTCTTAAATATCCTCCTGTCTAACACTTAACATCCTTAGATCTGCATGTCCTCATGAATCCTTCCAACTAATTTGTGGAAAGGATCTAGTCTTATAGTCATGCGGCCTGTCACAATTCTTTTTTTTTTTTTTTAATGGTAATTTCTTGTATTTTGCTCAGTATGGAATGAAGAATCCTGAACAGTCTCCTCTAGCTCGATCGGCTGATTATTCTTTGAGATAAGGTGATTTTTCACCTCCCTCTCTCTTTCCTTTGAGCAACGCTTCCTGGGGGCCTTATGGCTTTTAAATATATTCTCTAATGTCAGTCTTTCTTGGATTGTACGAAAAGTGAAATTCCTTATCCTATTTTTGCAAACAATATCTAATTATTCTCTGCAGTGAGCTTCCATTCTAAGAGTTGCCCATTGAAACAATGCCTTCCTACAGACCAATGCAAAAGAAAGCTTTGCGTACAGAGACATTGCCTTCTTTTTTATATCATTTCGAGGCAATATGAGTATTACGAATAAAGGATTATATTCCTTTCTTAAAGAAGGGTCGAAATGATCTATCGTATTTCAACTTTAATCAGGTGATTGTCTTCCAACTCTTCCCTTCCCGGATGAAAGCTCATATAAACAAAGATTAGACTTATCACACCTTCTATTCTCCGTCTTCATTGGTTTCTGCAAACAACTTCTGTTGGCGAGCGCTTTCGGACACTGAATACGGACCGTGACAGTGAACGCATGTATTCGGCCACGAGGATGGACAATGTCCGAAAGCGCTCGCCAACAGATGGTTTGCAGAAACCAACGAAGACGGATAATAGAAGGTATGATAGTTCTACATTCTTTGGTAGTTATAATAATCCTTTAGATTATTTACATATCTCAAACTTACTTTTGTAAAGGAACTAATATTGCAATCATTAAGGCTCCCCCGATGCTTTCTATATAGTATTTTTTAAACATGATATCTCTCTTGGAGTTATTTAGCAGTCAATATATTACCCATGTAATCTGTGGTAAAAATTAATAAGTAAAAACAATTAATGCGAGGGAATAGAATAAAAAAATCGATCTGTCCCAGCCAGGACTCGAACCAGGATCTCCTGCTTTCCGAGCCAGCATGCTACTACTTGCACCACCAGGACTAGCCAGATAACTTATTAAACTCCCAACACATTAGCGAGAGTCTAACCCACGAGAAAGACGAATACATCGTCTTATGCTCGAAGGAGCTGACATTGTCAAGCTGTTTCAATTTTTTATTTACTTTTTATTTTCATTTATAAATATTAATTTAGTTGTGGTGTTTTATCCACCACTACTAAATTAATATTTATTAATAAGTAAAGAAAGGCTAGAGAATATTGAATACTACTGATCCTCGAGTACATTGACTATGTCACTGTTATTATTAAGGTTTCATATTTTCTATAATTTTCATATCTTTCCAAATATTAGTTATGTCAGATTGCCAATTGAATGATAAACATTGACGGTAAAATAGTGAGGAAAATTGAATTTAAACTTTTCATCTTCAATGCTTTCGCCATTGGCGAAGTTCTTCAACTATCAGGAACTTCGAAGATAAAACTCTGCTCCTATGGGACTTTATGACTTTAGTAACAGAGAAAGATTGCTCACTAAATGGTGATGCAGACAGTCTTATCTATATGAGGGAATAAGAAGTTACGACTGCACTGTAAAACCTATACAGCTGATATGATCTGTCTACGCTTGTTGAAGTTATACTTAAGTTCGGGACAAAGTAACCCAAAGTTAGTCCCATTGGGGAACATAGAACGCTAAAACAACGGAACAAAACATTAAACAATTGAAGAATATCTCTGATAAAGATTCAACTCATTTGAATGCAATGTTTTTACATCCTCAGCTCTCTGATGATCTGTGATCAAAAGTATGGCCTTGTATGCATTATTTGTTAACATATTTTGTTAAATAAAGGTCTTAAAAGTAATCGGTATAATTATTCTTAAAAACAACTACCGGACTTGGCGATGTAGAAAAATTAATTTTTACTAAGCTTTCGTCCGTCCTTCAGGACTAAAAGGTAAAATGTGCTTAGTTCTCATTCAATTCTGAAGAAGCCATCTTGTGATCTGGGAAAGCTTTGTAAATAGGAACTTTTCAACATGCCCTAAAATAAGTTTTCTAAATATTTCCGGAGACTGTGGATGCCTACGTGAACATACTAGTATCAGATAACTGAGTAGATATGATTCTATAACCTTTTTGTGGACTACATATTTGTAGGGTAGGCGGTGTAAGGTATTTTTGCCCATATTTAGAGAATAACCATTAAGCCTCACTCTTCCCTTTTATTATTTCGCCTAATAACTTTTTAAATATTTAATTAATATTATTAATAATTTTAGTATCGTGGGCTTCTTACAGTTATGGTGTCTAAACATTAACGCAAGATTTGAATTTAATAGAAAACATAGGTTTTTTAGTAATTTTATTGTTTTGTTTTTTTAAATATGAAGTAAATATGATGGGGTTATTTATGGAATAACACAACGGGTAAATGTGTTTGCCGCACAGCCCGTGAAACAATTCAATTACCGCGGAGACATTTCCAGGTCGTGTACTCTCTCGTTTCGGCAATCAGAATTGGCCCCCCAAGATAGTGTGATTTTACACAATTAGATTACTTTTCATTAGGGTTGTTTGAAATCACAGATCTATGTCAACCACCCGTACATTAAAGGAGGAGATTCAACGCTGCACCAACGAAATTCATTTAAGAACGAAATTCACTAATTTATGCTCAATGGTTATGGAAAATTTTGACAAACGAAAACGCATGTTCATGCAATGCCGTGGAGGCCATTTGCCTTATGTGTTATTCCATAAATAGCCCTATTCTATGTACTTTATGATTCAATAAAAAAATAACAATAAAAACTTAAAACTGTGTTTTCTTTTTAATTTTTTTAATTTTGGGACAACCTTTATATATATATATATATATATATATATATACATACCCATTAAAAGTACGGGCTCTTACCCACCGCGGCACTACTTCCGGTTGATGTGTCTTGCCCATCTTTTGCAATTTCGCCTTACGTTTCTATTTTGTGCGGCTATCACTGAGTTCACACTCTTCGGAAGCTCGTCGCGTTATCTGCAACATCCATGCTTGGCCTTGTCCTTCTTCCGGTTTTCGTGTAGTAGAGGGGCTCCAAGTATAACTTTGTGGCGATTTCCTCATCTCCCATAAGGGTGTCATCGAAAATGCCTCCTATTCCCCATTGGTTTGTGCGTCTTCTGCAAACACTTCCTCAAGACGCCACCAAATTTATTCTCAGTATTAATTCCTCACTCTCCTGGAGTTCTTCTCTCTGTGCCACTGTTTGTACCAGGGATTTTATGTATATTTCTATACTGGTCTTGTAAGAGTCTCGTAGACCTAGAACTTTGTTCTGCGTGAGAGAATCCGATTACCGATATATTGTGTTCAATATAGGATCTGTTGGATGAAAGAATTTTTTTTTTTTTTGTACTACCAGACATACTTGATTGGTCTGAGTCACCAGTAAGCCAAGAAAAAATACATAATTTACATGTTTAAACTTACATGCCCCTATTGAAGGCTTAAACTGGGCCTAGGTTGGTTAACTACACACGAATCTTTTTCTTCATTTACTTGTAAGCTTTTTAACGTCAAGAATTTTAAATAAAGACACCAATTTTGATTTTTAAAGATTTTTCAAGTTATTGAATGAGTTTTTTAATTGATGAAGAATAGGAAAGAGTAGGTTCAGATACAATGATTAGGACGAAATATGTTCTTAGAGCATAAAACAATGTTATTGTAATTTTATAAAGCTTTATTTAGTCCCCTACAAACCCTGAACCAAGCTAATATGAATTTTTCGGGCAATACATTAATAATTTTAAAAAATAAAATGAAATAAATTAACGCAAGCAAGTGATAATAATTTGTTTGAATAGTTTCAGTGGAATTTTTAGTAAGTATTGTTAAAAGTAAAAATTGAAAACTAAAATGATTCTGGGTTCAGATTAACAGTTCACCCGGAATTCAGGAAGTTAAAAAGAACTGTAGGCGTTAATTTTGTAGGCTTATAAAAACTATTTTTCCTTGCTTTCAGTAGACACTTATGTTTAAGTTTGACCTTTCGAATTTTATTGACTGAGAAAGGTCATTTCCCAGAGAGGCTTTGTAAGGTCACATAATAAGAACATATGGAATGTACCTAACAAATTGCTCAAATCTTTTTCATCATTCTAGCAGATTTCCTTCTAGGAATTAAAGCAATTTACTTTACTATGAAGCACTTGCAAAAAATTGCTGTAATTTTTTCCTGATCTCTAAAAAGGAATGTGAAAAAAAAAATTGTCAGTTCAATATATATTGTATATTTCCAGATGTATAAAGCAAATGCAATTTTAAAAAGAATACTAAACCTATACATGTATTTCCGTTTCCTATTCTAACAACGGTCTAATAGGATGAGTCATTAATGGCAGATTTTTTTTTTTTTTTAACTTTTATTTATTTATTATTTTTTTGTAAATATTAAAAAAGTTTTAATCTGATTTTATTAAAATTAAAGAACCAATATATAAATTTAAAGACAATCGCATGAGGAGAAAAAGTGACCAATGGCACCACTCTTGAATTAATTACTGGACTACAGGGTCTGTGTAAGTGGATTAGGATGATATGGGAGTTGATTGTGGAGAGGGGTGAATCAGGAAGAAATGAGATTTTAACGAAAGGTATTTAAAATCGTAGCGAACGGAGGAATTGGATACGTAATACGGAGCATTTGCGATTATTCGGAGGGTTTTGGATTGAAAGGACTGGGTTTGTTGGGTGTTAGAAGGTTGGCGGCACCCCAGATTTCTACACCATATGTCCAGATTGGTCCTAATAAGGTTATGTAGAGCGTCAGTTTGTTTTCTATCGTAAGATTGGAGTTCCTATTCAAGAGTCTGTATAGGAGTCCTTGTCGTCGACTGAATTGCGGAAATTCCGAATTTAATAAACTTTTACATCTCTATTACTTTTTAAGTTTAAAAAATTATAGAAATTTAAATGTTTAAGATCTAATTTTCCAAAAGTCCATATTTTGCAATATTTATAATTTGTATTTATTGTTTCCTAGATTTCATACTTTCAATACTGTTATATTGTTATTAAAAATTGTTTGATATATCAACCGGTGTAGGTAAGTTTTGGCAGATGGAGGCGTAACATATATTTTTCTCTTTTAATATTTGAATACTTCTTTAAATATTGCCAAAAAGAGTGACACAACTTAATTAAAATATTTGAGGCTTTCATTGTGACTCAATCTTCAATCTCACTTATCACCCCATATTTGTAACCTTTACTAATCGTATTGGCAGTACCGGGATTTGTCTCTTCGTTATCACATTATGAATCATACATTACTTTTCATTTCCTCATGTGATTTCAATTAGGGAGGTAACTTTTCAAAATTGAACGGGGACCTTAATATATATAACTCTTTATTAAAAAAAATATTCTGTACCTTTTTTATGCACTGTAATTTTTGATGGGGTACATTGTTGTTCTTCAAGGGACCTTAATAATGCACCTTTTACTATTTTCTTTCTAAATACACTAACCACATTCCGCATCTCATTTTTTTCCCTTAAAGGAATTTCGAATTCTTTTCGTTATATTAAATTGGATAAAATAAAAGCTTAGACAACGACCTGTTTAAATAATTGGTTATATATTGGCCTTTAATAAAGTTATGAAGAATATATATATATATATATAATAGTAAGATTAAAATCTAATGATAAAAAAATTATACTTTTAGAAGAAAGGAATATAAAATAAAATATTTCAGAGTGTAACCGTAAGGGTTATACGTGCCTTTATTTTATAAATATAGAGAAAAAACATTTTTTCTGCTTTTATTCTCAATGAGGAAGAACAGAAGAGGTGGCGGTTCAAGAAGACTAAATTGTAATATACAGAGGATAATAATAATTATTGATTAACTTTTTCCGTTGTTATACTTCAATTTTTTTATTGTAAAAATCGTGCCATAAGGGAGAAAATAAACTTTATTTATTTATATGTTATATTATTTGAATTAATTTTTTCTATGTATTTTCTCATGAAAACTTAATTTTAATGGTATTCTTATAAACTTTTTTTGAGTATTTACAGACGCTCTAGTATATTATTTATGAACACAATACAAGTCGTTTCGTCTGGTGGCTGACATTGGTATTCGGCCTATTAATTTATGCTTAAAAAAGAAAGCGATCAATGATCGGTATTGTGAAATGCAGCTAGAAGTCTCTTCTCGATCGACTTACAATCGCGACTCGTCATCATTTTGTGTGTGTGCGCGTGCATAATAAATGAGTAGAAGTGCGTAATGTAATAACTCTGTATTGATGAAGATTACTAATGGATTGATGAACCTGTAATATCTTTGCCTGAAGGATCAATTTGGTTAGTTGTTTAATTAAACCGCAATAAACATATAAAAGATATCCTAATTTATGATATTATGTGTCCATATTATTTTCCATGCCTCTCTTAAAAAAATCAATTATTATACTAAATGAAATTTAAATATCAGAGGTATAGAAATTTAATTTTGTAGTCTACAAACTAATAACTAATTAACTATATAATTAATCTCTATAGAAAAGAAAAAACAACAATTGTTAAAAATATAATGTAGTAAAGTATTGTAAAATTATTTACAAATGTTCTGTATAGACAAACATACGTGCTTCATTTTAAAAATTTTCGCGAATGCTAAAATATTGGCAATGGTGTCTGTGATTAATAAGATCATGCGTATTATAATGCTCTCTCTTCACAGGTACACTACATAATGTTTTAAGATTTTTTTCTTACCAGAATGTTGACAAAGAATTTAAAAGTGACATGAACCATATGTACATAATATCCCAGGCAGGATAACCATTACTCACCATACATCTTTCTTTCACCATACATCTTAATGCTCACCAAAGAGGTATATTTCATATAATAGTAGTCGCTGTTGATTTAATACCCGCTAAACGTGAAAGAAATGATTTTTGTAAAAGTTTATGAATTTTTATTATTCTTGGGTGATAGCATGGCGAGCTTATCGAATGACTTTCACTGCGTTCTGTGCTTGAGCTGTCCAACAGCTTGCAGTCACCTGCAAAAGCACTTTTGCTGCCAGCTGTTGCCGGAGGGGGTTTCTGGCCGTGAGTCAGGCAGGGCGGTGCAGGAAGTCAGCGACAGGTTGTTGGCCTGGAACGCTGGCGCGATCTGTCCTTGGCCCAGCGAACTATACCGTCCCCTCTTGCCAGTACGGGCAAGGAGTAGCCGGTCCGGATGAAGGATACGAGGGCGGGTAGCGAGTGTCAGGAAGGGGAGATCACGGCACTCCCTTCTTATGCCAGACTGAATTTACTTACGGACAACAATCTCGCAGAAGAGCTTGGTAGCAGCTTACAAAAGCCTTCCAAAAGCAACGTAAAATGTCTCTTGACTCACATAAAAATGGAGCTTAAAAAGAGATGTCAATTTATAAGTGGAGGCGAAGGTTAAGCAATTTAGACATAGTTGTAGATTTGATTGGGCGCCGTGTATTATTCTGCGCTCTGACCATAATGTGACCATAAACCTTCCTCGGAGATCTCCTCATGCATCATTATTGCCCTGATAGTGACATACAAGTTGAGTCGAAACGTCGGCAATAATAAAATAATTACCCAAAAATTTTGGAGTATTTTTTTTTTCTGATCCTGGCTAAAACCCTGATCAATTTCTGCAGTCTAAGCAATTTAGGTTGTTCTTAATAAAACGCGCAAAAAAGGAGAGTAAATAGCAAGTGTTAACATTAAAAATATCAGGTGTCGGCTACTCATATTTTACATTGAGTTTGTGTAAACTTATAATTAAATCACTACTCTACTTAGTCAGAGGTACCTTATTTCTAGTTCAATACTCATTCTGCACAGTTAATTGTTCTTTCTTGGTGTGCTCCTGGTAACACTTAGCCATTATCCATTCTCCATTGAAAAGGGAAAGAAATCAGGCAGCTAGAACAGTGTGCTGACCATAAGCCCTTCCTAGAACGCCATGATTGGTGAATTAGCACTTAGCATGTTCTTCCTCACAAAACATCTTGGATTGGTTAAATGCGTTCTATATTAATTCAAATTATGATACTCTAATTTAGCCATAAAGTTTTGACTTTAACTTTGCGGATCTATAACTGAGAAAAATATGTATTAATACCTCTGAAGGTATAAAGGCCATATGATTCAATATGGCTTCAGTGAAATTTGATTGAATTTTTTGTACAACATTCCATCAATCTCAGCAGTCAAATTGGAATCTTAATGGTACTTCTTCCTTTGTTTTGAACTGTAAGATTACAGTATACTTCACTATATAGTTGAAACTAGTTTATATTTAAGATGGCCTTTTTCTTTACTATGCTTTACTGCACAAATTCCATTCAAAAATTGCGCATATCTTGTAACCAAGCTTTGCACACAGCTTTTTTTTTTAATCACATAGCAATCCATTTAAATTTCACACATTTCCATTTCATAGCGATTGTTCTGATTTTAATGGTACATACAGAGATCATAAAATACGAAAGAAAAAAGGAGTCTGTTTTATTTTAAGAGAACTGATCTCAGCTTTTATTTTTACTGCCCTAATTATTCCGATACGTGTTTTTAATGTAAAATAAAATTCCTGTTTTACTCTAAGGTTCGATTTCCCTCAACATGATTTACGAAGGTCGGTAAACACTCTTCCAGTACATGATACAATCTCTGGTTTACTTTCATCACATCCCTCTACCTAATAAACTCCAGTAAATATCCTGGTACCTAAGCCCCTTCCTTACAGGAAAATCGGGATCGTGTCCAATTTATTCTACTGCAGTTCCATAACAAGATTTTCGTAGCTCATAATTTGAAGGCGCTCAACTTCTAAGTTTATGAATTTTTTTTTTTAAGCAGATTTCCATTAGCGAAGTCAAGATTTTTACATAGACACAATGAAACGACTAGGTATATTTAAGTTTATTTAACCGTTTTATGTGTTCAAGAACAATTAAAATATGAAACTTAGATGATTTTATTTGGAGTTCAGTCATGGTATATCCAAAAAACACAAATTTAAAAATGTATTTTTTAATAGAGGATTATCTGCCGACGTTTCGGCTTACATTTGTAAGCCATCTTCAGGGCTATCATGAAGACGAGACAGGTCGTCCTGTCCTAAAGCTCACATCTCCATGACTGAAATCATGAATATGGCTTACAATGTAAGCCGAAACGTCGGCAGTCAATCCTTTATTAAAAAAAAATTTTGTAGTAAAGATATTCTACGGTAAAAAAAACTCCTTCTTAAAATATAAGAAATTTATTTAAAAAATAATGAAATCATATTTGGCACTAATGCTTTTCATTGCTAATTATGAAAAGTAATTATTTATAGTAGAAATTGGATAAATGAAATAAGGTTTTAGAGAAAGACCTTAATTTGTGATTCTAATATATTCATTGTTATTTCAGTTACAAAAAGTGATTAAAACATAAAAACTGTAAAATATATCAAATCATGATGATAATTGTGGTAATGTAATCCCACATTTTTTATTATTAATTTGAATCGTACAGGGAGCTAGGAAAGTTTTTTTAAGCTTCTTGTACGATTCAAATCAGTAGGACATACTTTAGAAACATTTATGTTCTATAACATTTTTTTTTTGGAAAAATTATGTTTTAGGAGGAAAATTTTTGACTTGCTGCGATGGGTTAGCGATTCTTCCTTTCTAAGTTTCCAGTCAAGCTAGAGATAATCTTAGCGGCCATACTTTTTACGCTTATTCTCCTATCCGGCATCTAAATCGAATTTCGTAATTTACTCTCACTGTAAGTGAAACAATGGAATTCAACTTTGGTTACGCAACACCAACATGATGGACTTTACCTTTTCCCCCTCAATGGTAAGGGTAGACCGAATCCAAGCCCTGGACCCCTCTTTATTGGGAGGCCCACATCCAGGGGATCTCCTAATCCTCTATAATCCTTAATCCTCAATAATCCTCAATCCTCAATAATCCTCAATAATCCTCAATTCTCAATCCCCAATACTCCTCAATCCTTAATAATCCTCAATCCTCAATAATCCTTAAAACCTCAATCCTCAATCCTCAATAATCCTCAATCAATCCTCCCTAGGACTGAGGGTGTCCTGTAATTGGTTCTTCACGTTCATCGTTCACGTCCCCACGAAAAGACTGTGACCACTTTTTTTTTTTTTTTTTTTTTTTTTTTTTTTTTTTTTTTTTTTTTTTTTTTTTTTTTTTNGTGTTAGCCTCCCTTGCAACCACTAAGGGTCATTGGAGGGAGGGGCTATCTACAGGTTGCCACCCTATTTTAAACACCCATGGCTCAGGACAACCTTCTATATAATAAATAAAAGATTGACCTGGGCGGGATTTGAACCCGCGGCGTCAGGATTGCGAGACCCGTACGGATCCCCTGAGCTATCCCGGCGCCCCTGTGACCACTTTATTTTTCCAAATTAGAATTTTTATTTTTCTGTTAGGTCTAAGGGATAGCGCCACTTAACTGAGTGGCTCGTAAAGTAAAACTTATAGTGGGTAGATCTAAAATTTTTTCTTTATTAAAAAACTTTTAGGCCATTGCCATCTTACAACAGGAGGGGATTTGTGTATATTTCCGAATACCATTGCGACCTGGTGGAGCCGGACTGAGCTCCTTGTACCTCCGTTTGCTTGGGTGGGTCGGTGTACTTGTTTCAGGGCTCTGCGGATACCTCATTTTAGTTACTCTATTTATGTCTTCATATTTGATTTAGTTTTCTTCTAACTCTTTTATCCCGTTTTTGCCAAAAATGAATTTACATAACAAATTGCAATAATACCGAATTTGGTATCCAAGGTTTTCTTTGTCTGAATGCAATGAAATTTAAAACAAAACTTTGTCAGAAAAAGAGCTGGATAGTTCTTGAATAGATACGAATCAGGTCTGCCTAGAGGTTCCCCGTATAATGTTTCAATATATGTTTCTTCTAATGTTTGCAAATTAAAATAAATGCAGTCGGTGCTGAGTGATCCATTTGGGTATCTAATGCTTAGTGCAGTGGGTCAAGTCCCACACATAGTGTTTTTTTTTGGTTTTTTTTTAATCAGAAATAAAAGTCTACCGATGGCCATAGAACCGGTTGGCAACCGGCTGATAACCCTCCCCCCTTGACCCAAAGTGGTTCATCAATTTAAAAAAAAAAACAACTAAGTGATGGGGTACTTAAGAAGCCATCACCGATACTTTCTCTTTGTTTAATTATTGATAATTTAAATTTTCTAATTCTAAATTTAATTTCTGCATTGCCTTATTTGATAATAATATCAATTTAATCAGAACCGATAAAATTTCAATTATTCGGAGTGAATAATTTCATTTTATAAAAAGTTTTATCAAACTTTTTGTATGCTTTAACTTCGATAAGCTTATGACCTCTGTATTATTATTTTTTTTTTTTGGTTTGTTTTATGTAGGAAAATAGAATAAAAGTAAAATCATAAAATAAAATGTATTAAATCACATTAGTATGTGAATTAATTTTTAATTAATGATTAGTATCAATAAATTAATTTTTGTTATTTTTTAACAGTAAAGGAATTTAATTAGCTTTATCAATTCAAAACAAGAGTAAACATTAATTCAAAGTTTGCTTTCTTGAATCATTCAGTTATAAGACATTTGGAATACAATAATATAGTTTAATTTCTCAAGTCTAAGGAGAAGTTTAATTTTTTTTAAACGTTGTTTCGATGGCTATTTGAAAGTAAACTGATTGAAATAAGGTAGGCTGTACATTTTTTACACTAAATCTAATTTATAATTATAATAATTTAATACGCCATCTTATATCATATAATCTCTTGATCTCCTTTGCCCGCTATGTGGGGTAAGCTTCATACTTGTGAAGGAGTGTCAGCGAAAGATAATTTCCGAGTACTAAGCCAAGTACACCTATCATACTCTTGGAAGATGAGGGGTGCGGATATTAGTTGCCAGTCAGCTTATTGACGTCATAGTTTGGAAAGGGGTGGTTACCCTCATTGCTGATAGCAGTCTGCAGGAGTAATTCCAGTGAGATAGGGGTAGCCTTGCAACCCTCTGATAGCCTTCCACCCTCCGACCCCCACCCACTCTCTCACTCTCCCTCACTCTCTCTCTCTCTCTCTCTCTCTCTCTCTCTCTCTCTCTCTGTGTGTGTGTGCGTTTTGTTGCGCGCGCATAGGCATAAACATCTATAGCCGATCATTTGACAGAGTGACANCTCTCCCTCTCCCTCTCCCTCTCCCACTCCCTCTCCCTCTACCTCTCCCTCTCCCTCGCCCTCCCTATCCCTCTCTTTCATCACTTCCTTATTAGATTTGATAAACTATTCTTTCTGAGTTTATGATTCATATTTCACAATATGAGAAAACAGAGAAGGATCTAACAGAAAACATAGATTTTCTTTTTAAATCTATGAATCATTAAATTATAATTTAAACAAGAAAAAAGCAAATTAGAGTGGGACTATTAAGGAGATTAACACAACAAAAAAGGGGTTTTTTTTTTTGTTTTGTTTTATAGTTTCATGTTAATGATTAGTAAATATGAAGTAATAAATTATATTTTATATTCACGTAATAATAGTATATTATAACATGAATTTAGATATAATTAAAACCGAGGGTGGAAAGTTGAGGAAATACGTTTGAAATTAGACAAACTTTAGACAAAGTTATATAATATTATTTTCCTCTTCTATAATATTCATTAATATTATAATATTACTTCAAGTAATAATNGAAGATATTAAATTTTGGTGTTCCTCTAAACCCTCCCCTCCACCTTGACAGATTTTAGATACTAACAAACTCATCCAACACATCCCAAAAAGCTTAAATACTGAATTTTATATCATTACTTTGAAAATTTTTGAGCAATAACTGACTTTTGAGCAGGAGTCATGTAATTATCTGCACATAGAGAATATATCCCCCCTCAATAAACAAATCTATGTTGAGTTTCACTGCTCAAAAATAAATATTTTGCCTGAAGCAGCAAAACAATTTTTTTTTGTACACAAAATAGCCATTTCAGGTAATGGCTGCATAAACTAAGCGAATTCCTTCTTTTTGCAGTTGATGAACTTTTGTACTTATGGAACTTATAGAAATATTTTATCATTAAACACATCTATGCTGAGTTTCATTGCAATAAAATAAATATTATGCCATAAATGACTCAAGCCAAGATGCACTTGACATTTCAAGCCTCCTCTCCCATTCATCTGATTAAGTTCAATAACAAATTCAGCCCATAAAAACGAAAAGCCGAATTTCATTAAGAAAAACAACAAATAGTAAATATATATATATATATATATATATATATATATATATAAACAAACAACAACAATACAACAGAAATAAAATTAAAATAAATAAATAAAAGATATGAAAATAAATTAAACGACACTTTGCAAGGAGAAGATGCACATTGACCCTTCTCCCAACAAAGTTAACTGGAAAAAAGAATAAAAACAATCGTATTATTTTCATTTAACATTTATGACCAATTTTGTTATTAATTTTAACGTGTAACTTCAGGATTATACTTTCCCTACTCCACCAGACTAGAACAAACTTCAATAGTTAGACCTTTGTTGTCTCCAGATTGTGAATTAAATGTTCTTACTTATTTTTATTTTTAATATAACCTAGGAAATATGCAAGATTACGCAGCTTCTGCGCGACGGGCTTTTCTTTCTGATGGCGTAGAAGGCGAAGGAGTTAAAAGGGGTCCTTTCAGTCCGATGGAGTTTGCTGTCTCTTCGTTAAAAATTTGCTTGGCTATTTGACAGTGCCTCAAGATCAGACACTTCGACGGTGGACTTCCTCGCCCCCAGCCATACCAGAGCCAAGGGTCTGGGACGTCATAGTCCAGGCAGCCCAGCCGTGCATACTCATCGAGGATTGTCTCCTTCCGATGCAAGAACCTGATGGAGGGTCGGCTGTCTTTGGAACAGTTCGTCCTTCATTAGTAAACCAATATAAGAGTAATATTTTTTTTCAAAAGTAAATTATTTATAATGTAGACGAATGTCCATACTGTTGTGCAGAAGGTTTACTATAGAACTATAATACCTTCTATTATCCGTCTTCATTGGTTTCTGCTAACCATCTTCTGTTGGCGAGCGCTTTCGGACATTGTCCATCTTCGTGGCAGAATACATGTGTCCACTGTCACTGTCTGTATTCAACTGGTTTACTATGGGGTCGGTGTGGGTAGCTTCTTCGTCACCTAGGATCATGCTCCTTGAGTGTGTGCAGAGTATGCAGTATTGAAGGAGCAGTGGTAGGAAGGCACTTTACTCAGAAATGTAAAAAAAAACCGCCCATTATTCGTCCACTTGACTGATTGGTTGGTAGTTTTAAGGCGCTCAGCTACTATGGTCATCAGCGCCTTTCTTTTATTATTATATCTCATGAATTTTGTTATTATAGTCCATATAACATCCAAATACACATATACACGTACGTATTACATTCTTAGAATACTAACAGCCCAACAGATTCCCACTTTCTACATACCTTTCCCTGATGGCCTCCAAAACTCTGCCATTAACTCTATAAATAGACAGCTTACACCTATTACTAAATTACTGCCTTTAAAACCTTTCGTTGACACACATTAAAAAGTTACTGCAAGCAGTTGAATAAATCCGACATAAAAGCTCTCACCATGGACGTAGAGAAACTTCAACTTACTCAAACTCCTTTGGAATCCCTTATTATTATTTAGTAAAACTCAAGCATTTTTCTATTACAAGCAAGTAAGAATTTATCCAAAACGATTCATAAATATTAATTTGAATCGTACAGGGGGCGAGAAAAAAAACTACCTCAGTCGGGAAGAGAATTTTTTTCTCTAGCTCCTGTACGATTCCAATTAATAATGAAATGTGGGATTACTTTCCCATAATTATCATCATGATTTGATTCATAAATATGTTCTGAAATAATATATAAGTTTAAATTTTACGTTAGAAGAAGCCAAAGGCAATAAATTAAATTTTAAAAACAAACATTATAATCTGCTTTATATTTATGTCGAATTTACCGATACTATCAATGGCTATGCAATTTAAATTTTATATTTCTAAACGAGTAGTTGTGTGGCCATCAATGTGTCGACACCTCTCCACGACGCTCCGTCTTTACGACCATATTAAAGGAGTTGCTGAAATATTTGGGATCTGACATTTTCCAGCTCTCAACATTTGTGTTGAGATGCGTCACGAGGATCACTCTCTAAACAGTGAGTGAATCGTAGAAATTTACAACAAGTTAGTGGTATTGGTGACGGAAGGGACAGGTCTGTCTATCCAAGTTTCCTGGCACCCGTCCTAATGGCTCAGATCTATAGAGTTGTAGGTAGGTTTTTTTTTTTTTTTTTTTTTTTTTTTTTTAAAGAGGCATGGATATTGATAACATACCGCTGTCCACAACTCAAAACCCTCATCGAACTTCTGTACATTACAGGGGAGGAGTTGGATGCCCGGGCACTTCCCATTTTTGTGAGAATTATTTAAAATTTTCATTTGATATGCAATTGACCGTGGGCCGTATGACATAAAAATTATGTCAGATAGCCCGGCCATCGAAAGAGGCATTGTTGAATAATCAGTCTATATTCGTCGAAGTTAATTTATAACTTATAAAAAAAATATAAGTATCTGTTATCTTCATAAAATTACAAGAAGTTCTCTTTGCTTACTTTTTTAAACATAATCTAAAAGTAAAGATTTAAATAGAATATATATATA
>KZ806895.1:792523-803707 GCA_000696205.2 Oncopeltus fasciatus | reverse complement strand
TGAAGAATTTTATGTTTATATTAACACAGTTTTTTAATGGACTTACATTAAATTATCTTATTATTAATCTTTTATATTTATATACGTTGCATTAGTGGATTTGTAAAACAAAAATGTCCTCATAGCACTATCATAAAAACTTTATTTCTTTTAGAATAATCTGCTATGAAATTATTAGAAAAGTTTTAAATACTAGGTTTTTACAAATGTTATATTTAGTTCGTGTTTCAGCATTAGTAATGATTTTTTACTGTTTATGTACGTTTTCCGACCTGCTAGGTTTTCAGAGAATATTTAGTCAAATCACGGAAAGTGCAGTAATTGCGAAGGTTATTCTATTATTGAATATATACGGTGGATAGTCGTCGGCTATTGATAAATTCCACGAGAAATTTTGTACTGAGTTCAAACAAATTTGAAACATGTCCATGGTGTCAATGAAAATCCATTGAGAGAGAGAGAGAGAGTGGAAGAGAGTGTAATGAGAGAGGCAGAGAAAGGTGTGAGAGAGTAATTACAAGATATTATTACATTACAGAAGATAAACATTGAAGTAATTGCCAACTGTGACAATATTCTAAAGTTACCAATTATAACACAAGCTCTACTCCATCACTGTCCTCTATTTTATAACTAAAATTCATTCTTAATTATATTACCATAATAAATATGGTGACATATATTAATTTAAATATTTATTTTATCTTTCTGTGCTTCTGTATGTAATGATCTAGCTTATCCCTTGTGTATTCCTCGAAACACCTAGACCTGATTGGTACCATTCTTCACTGAATAGAATACAAATTAGAACGCCCAGAATAGTTTGCTGAGTACATACTTACTCATACTATAATATAATAATATAGGTTTCCCCCTGGGCTTCTAAAGCCTTTTGTACTGGCTAAATAATTTTTGATATCAGGTTTTGGTTTTCAAGTGTGTTTTATATTAGATAANAAATAGAGTGATCCATTAATGTGAATGAAGGCTTTCTAAAACTTCAAACAATTCCACGCCTTCTGCTAACAATATCCAGCAAAAACAAAGTTTTCCTTTTTATTCATGTTTGAGCCCTATCCTATTCCTATTAATGTGAATGATGGCTTTCTAAAACTTCAAACAATTCCACGCCTTCTGCTAACAATATCCAGCAAAAACAAAGTTTTCCTTTTTATTCATGTAATAGAATAAAATAAAATATTTTAATTTCAAAAAAACAAGATTACTCTACAAAATTATAGCTATTGTTAAAATTTTTTATATAAAAACTACAAAAGATTAAAACTATAATAAAGATTAAAGAAGAATAAGTCTGTTTTTATACAATGATTATGCACTTATAGCTTATAAGTGATTTACCTAAAATGACAATTACAATACATCTGTAATCATTAATACTTGCACCAGTCTATAAACATTAATGCTTAGGACTTACTAATTTGCAGACTAATTCGTACACCCATACTTTGAATCGTGTCATATTTTTTTTTTAAATTGAACAAGTCAATCGCTCTTCTAATTTTAGAAGAGTGTGAAACCATGAACCATCATCAAGACCTTAATATTGAAAAACATCATCTAAAAGTCTGGCCTAAGAATTGTTCCTTATTTCCTGGTTTTTGGCAATTCTTCCTCTGTGAATTTCATTGTTTTGTTATTCCTAATGGAAGCTATTTGTTTTACAGTTTGTTAGATAAATTTTGTATAAAATGTATACAGTTACATTTTAAATAAAGTTGTTAAACTAATTCTGTAAAGGATAAATTTATTTAAAGTTAATGCAAATTTTAAGGTCATTGGCAAGAGGCTATTTATAGACGCCCATATAACTGGAGTTTCTGTTAATTTTTCATAAAAGCTTGCCAAGAATGGATCAACCCCAAATCGCCAAGCTTGGAAGTTCTACTCATTTCGGTTATGTCTTTGAAAATGACAACTAAAAAAATAAAATACAAAAGTGTTTACTTTGTTGATTTATTTTCTCTGACATGGCGTACGGTATGTTTTACAGAGTCCCACGTGATGAGGTTTCTTTAATTTTGCAGTAAATGTCACAGCTGTTAGGTTTATCAGAGAATAATCTCAAGAATGTACGTGTTCTGTCTCTCATAAATAAATAAAAGTGCACATTCCTAAAAGAGAAATCTAATTTATTTGGTTAATCTTGTACTTTTATCACTCAAGTTTTTTTTTTTCTATTTCTTCTTGAACTTTATACAACCACCCCAAAGTTTTAATTTTTATAATTATAATTATATTTAAAAATGGTACATTACTCCTCGCAGTTATTGTACTGATAACTCACATTGCTATTTTTCCAATGCCCAATACAACTAACTATCTTTTGACTTATATCTGACTTTTGAATCCTTTGAGATGAATATGTTTTGTCTAATGTCTAACAAACTAAAAAATATCTGCAGCAAAGCACATTTCACAGAATTTTGCATAGGATACCCGGTTTTTTTTTGCCAATTTTTTTGGTGAGTAAATCATTGAAATTGATCTGAAAGTCGATACTATATCCCCTTCAATTGAAAATTTAAAAGTTCACAATTGCAGATACAATAAAGCCAACCGTTTTATGTTATTCATAAAATTCTAAAAAAATAATTCAAAATAATGAAATTTCAGATTCTGATTCTATACATTCCTAAAGGGTACTTCATTATGAGTTGCATTCATCCAACCGTACGCCTTTTTATATCGGTGTTCAAAAATGTCTGGGTTTTACCCTGGATATTCGGGTATTATTTTATCTATTAATGACAAAGTTTCGGCTTCTGCTGTAAGACTTTCACAATTTGCTTTTTCAAATATGTAAACCTAAAAATAATGGACATTGAAATGTAGTGTGAAGAATAAATTTAACAACAATATTAGACTATAAGTTGATATATCTATCCTGACATTTGGAGAAATCCCCAAAAGATATGTACTCTTATGTCAAATGTAAGAAATAAGACTATCCAACTAAAAATATAAAGGAGGAAGTTGAAAGTTTAGGGTTGTAAATAACAGCCCTTTGGCAGATGAAAGAATAGGGATTAAACTCAGATAAGTTAAGGGATAAAGAGAGGATTTACCAATAAGGACGCCGAAAAGAGCCAATGAAAGTGTTGTTAACAGTTTATCTATTGAATTATTCCATAAATATATGGATTCAACTAGCTTTTTCAGCAGACATATTGTATAACAAAAACGGTAGAAATTTTCATTTCTGCGTCTTTTTTTTAAAAACCTTTATTAGCTGAAATAATATTGATTAGGTAATTTATAAATTTATTATTATAAATTGGGGTTATAAATTTCCAAGCCCCCGGTTTCAACCAAAAATTAATTATTTTAAAAGTGTGGATATGAAATGCTAAATATCCTTTATTTTATATATATATGTTTCTTTTTAAAAGCATGCTTGCCGAATACTCAAAAATACTTTCTTATTTTTTTTTTTTAATATTCATTTACTGTGATGAAAAAGAAAATCATATTTTAAATGCATTATGTTCTATATTTTGTTTGTATTTCCAACAATGATGTAGATATTGGTGATATTTAAATTAATTTTTCATCTTACGCCCTCCGCCCCTTTCTCTTGACGGACTTCATCTTTTAAATCATACAACGGTTTGCATAAATAAGCTTAAATATAGAATTGGTTTCTTTACTTTAAAAATTCACGGTCGCTCCAGCCCGGAACATATTTTCTTAGCTACACCAGTGTATGATCTGTTGTGTTCACATGGCAATAGTGTGATATCGTAATGAGAAATTCGCTATTAAATACCAATCATGATCGAAGTCTTAGGAGAATCTAAATTAGTATTGTTAAGAAGGCCAAGAAGAGGATCTATACCAGAGAGAGGAGGCCCTGGACCAGTCGGGGCTGGTCTGGACTTCCGCAGATATAAAGTACCTTCTAGGCCTTTCCTCCCAGGGATCTATATAAGCCCAGTACCTGCAAATGGCCTTGACATTGTGTGATTGTAGCAGTGACAACTAAATTGTCACAGTTCAGTGATAAATTGATTGTTGTGATAATTCTCAGTGTTTCTGTGATGAGAAGGAGCTGCGTCTTACACTCGAAGGAGCTCACACTTTCGGCTATATGTTAGTCTTTAATTTTTTCCTAAATTTCTTTTTTAAATAATAATTTTAGTTGTGACATTTTATCCGACGTTAAGTTTAATACAGGAAATGCAAGTGAGACAGAAATAAAAAATATTTTCGATGGTGCAGTTGCCAGCATACTTACCCGAGAAGTAGGAGACTCGTGTTCTAGTCCCGGATGATGCAGTACGTTTAATTATATCTCCTGGCTTCCTTGCATTACTTGTATAAGATTTTACGTGGGATTAATAAATGAGTGGAAATTTATTATTGTAATGTTTATAAATCTAATATAAAAAGTAAGGGGAAATTGAATATCTACCTTTCTCCTAAATCAAATAGAGTGATCCATTAATGTGAATGAAGGCTTTCTAAAACTTCAAACAATTCCACGCCTTCTGCTAACAATATCCAGCAAAAACAAAGTTTTCCTTTTTATTCATGTTTGAGCCCTATCCTATTCCTATTAATGTGAATGATGGCTTTCTAAAACTTCAAACAATTCCACGCCTTCTGCTAACAATATCCAGCAAAAACAAAGTTTTCCTTTTTATTCATGTTCGAGCCCGATCCTATTCCTATTTTTTTTTTTTTCAACAGTGATCATTTTCTTGAAGAACTGTAGAAAGTATTCAGCTCTATTGAAGAAATAGTCGCCATTTAGCCATTGAGTGTACAATAAAAAGAAATTTGAGTAAAAATTTTTTATACAGGCCGTTATCCGTCTGGGTATTTCGCCTATATATAAGGCTATGTTACACACCACAAAACAATAATTTAGTATATATTCAAAATAACAAAAAAATACGGCTCGAATCTAAGTAATATAATGAAATTTAGTTATAAAAATATATAAATAAATAATCCAACTTGATATAATAGAGGCAGACAATTTAAATTAAATTAATAGGCAAAAAAAATTAAATAAAAAAGAAAGCAGTCATAAACATGTGATCCAGGTGGCACGATGTCCCCTATCGCCTTCATGATAGCCCTGATGATGGAATCATCAGCTTAGAATGTAAGCTGAAACGTCGACAGATAATTAAAAAATACACATTTATTAAATTGCAAATATTTAATTTGGTTGTGGTATTTTATCCCACGTAAATTTCAAACAATTAATGAGAGGGAATAGAATATAAAAAACTATCTGTCCCAGCCAGGAATCGAACCTGGATCTCCTGCTATCCGGGCCGGTGTACTTTCCAGTTATACTACCAGGACGTGTTAGTTGTCTAATTTAATTCCCTGCTTGGGAATTACCTTGACCTAACCCCAGCAAAAAAAAATCTACTAAAAAAAATTTCAATTTCAAATCATCCTGCAATCTAATTTATTTACAATGTTATCAAATGCTAACTTTTAACCATTAGATAGAATGTACTTTACAATTAACATACTGTGGGAAATGTATTTCATACAAGTGCATTGCCATATTTTAAAGTAAGTATTTAATTTTTTTTTTTTTTTTTATGAATGGGTCCTGAAAATTAAGTTAGTAATTAAATTAGGTAACATTTCATAACTCATATAACTTATTAAGCATGCTAGGCGGAAATGAATAAAATTGTAAATAAAACGCAAATAAAGAGGGTAAGATGAAGGAAAAAAAAATGTCGCTCTCATTCTACTGTCAGCCGAGGAAAAGTAAATTTTGTATGCTGTCTATACCAGAAGCAGTATGTATGATTATTTCTGGAGACCGTGGAAGCCTACATGAATAGTTCAGTATCCCTGAATGTAGTACGGTATTATTTATGTACTATCAATACACACTTTTTTTTTATGTTTCTAGTGTACATAAATGTATTATAAATGAATACATAGACTTGTGCGTAATGCAATACACTCACACTTAATAACATGAAGGTATAGATATGTATATTGTGATATCTAATGATGGTATCATCTGAAATTGCCCTCCTGAACAACATTGAATGCTTAAATTGGCTAGGGGTGTGGAGACCTCATACGTAATGGTACTAGTATTGGGACTACTGCACTCTGCCCCCTCCAATTGCTGGTAATTACATGCATTGGCTGAGTGCAAGGTCTGTGGGTGCCGAGAAGTGTGAAGTACGTGGAAGGGTATCGTTAGAGGGGTCTTAACCTGTCGCCTGCGTAACACACAAATTCTACTTCTTAGAGCAAATAGTTATTTTTGGCTATGGCTACTTACTAATATAATATAATAGAGTTCGTATAGAGCTCCATATTCCTGCAATAACAATATAATATGCACACACACACACACACACACACACACACACACACACACAGCTTTTCAGGGTNACACACACACACACACACACACACACACACACACACACACACACACACACACACACACACACACACACACACACACACACACACACACACACACACACAGACACACACACACAAGTGTGTGTGTGAATTTACTATTGCTTTCTGAAACTACCGCATATAAAACAATCAAACCAAATACGGTATATAAGCTCTTTCTTTGCAAATTACTCGTTTGTTTAGATCGTTAAGGAATTTCTGACAAAAATCAAATTTAATGCCTTCATTATTATTAGAATTACAAAAAAGAAAATGTTTACAACAAATAGGGTAAACATTTTATATTAGTTTTTTTTTATAAGACTTAAAAAAAAAGACCTAATTACGAAAATTTTAAAATTAAAGATTTTAATTTTGGTTTTAAATGTACTTAGAATAGTGAAGAAAAAAAAACGATATTTAGATTTGGCTTTGCAAGTCCTAGAAAGAATTAATTTTCTTCTTTTATTTTATAGAGATTACAAGAATATTTATCTCTTAATATGATAAAAAGATTCTTGCAATATTTAAAAATTAAATATTTAAATTTAAAAAAATTTGAAATATTAAATATTCTTTTTTTCTATCTCGAACTGCCCCCTTCTCTCACCCCTCTTCCATTTCCATTCGATTTTAACGAAAATGAATCTCCTTTAAGGATGATAGAGATGTAATCTTTCATGTTTCAAATAATTTTATTAGCGACCGGTTTCGGTGTATATACACCATCTTCAGGCACTACAAACTGTCGCAAGATTGATTATGCCCCTCAGTATCTTGTGCTTGATTGGGATACTGAGAGGAGAACCTTATCTTGCGACACTCTGTAGAGTCCGAAGATGGTATATAGACACCGAAACCGGCGAAATAGAATATATGAAACAAGAAAAACTACATCTCTTAACATCCTTAAAGTAAATTACTGAAAACTCCTTAGATTTATGCAGGTTCTGAACGATGGGTGTTGTTTAGTTATATACACTAATCTCGCTAACTTAAAAGTTCATTTTTTATTTTATGTTGTTTGTTTTTATTATCAACTTATTGTTCATTTAAAATAATAATGAAAAGGCTTCTTTTCACTATATTTTAACGATTAAAACTGATTAACAATACATTAATTAGCAATGATTTCGGTAATAGTCCACAAGGTAAATTTTATTTTACTTTTACAAATATATTTAATTACCTGGCGTTTCAATCTCAAAAGTACCATCTTCAGTATCTTACTGAAGTCATGTTTCTTCTAACAATTGACTACAAATGGTTCTTAGCCATTGTTTTAACACCTCTATCACGCAAAACAAATGAATACTATTATCGTAATTAGTATTATCGTTGACAGTTACAGTTTACTCGGACTAAAGAAACTATGTAACCGTACCCTTTATCTTTACATGATAATGTATTGAAATAAGTGTAGCTCTCTTACAAAGAAGCTTACTTTTTCCAGTTGACATAATCATACTTTATATGCCTTATTAAAAAACATACCGTAGTTTCATAAATCATTTTTAAAATTATTTAATTTAATTTATTTGAATCGTAAAAGTCTCAAAAAATCTCACTACCTTAGCCGGGAACCGAACCCGGGTTTCCCGCTTGCCGTGCAAACGCGCTAGCACCTGCGATTCAAATAAATAATGAAATGTGCGCTTACTTTACTACAATTATCATTATGATTTGGATTTATTTTATTTAATTTTTAGATACTAGATAAAAAGCTATGTATCTTCCGTCATCAATCACCTTCAAAATGACAAATAGGATTATACAATGTTTCATCTTAAGTACTTCATTTAGGGTCAGTAGAAGGTTTCAGTGAAGTGAGAAAGTACTTTCCTATTAAAAATTAAATACCTCTACTAATTGGCCTAGAATCCATAGTGCTGATAACACTTATCAGTTTGTTTACATCAGCATCATAAGCGGCTGGTAGTTGCTAGTTATCATGGCGATACAGGACCATCTACTACACAGCCTCAGGGCACTTCTCACGTGAGTAAACACTAAATTTTAAATAAATTTATCATTAATAAAAGGAATAGATAGGTTTTTAAGGCAAACCAACTTCAGGATTTATTTTGATAATTTGATTCTAACATGTTTAATAATTAATTAAAATAAACGAATTCTGCTTCAGATTCGTTAGGTAAGAATTTTCCCTTTACTAATCATGATATAGTGAAGAAACGGTAAATGAATTAATAAAAAACTTCTTTTTTTTAAATAAATCTCTCTAATTCCTCCTAATACTGAATTATGAACTAATTATTACTAATTCACAGTTATTTGAGAAAAGATCTATAGAAAAAACTCTTTAAAAAATAAATAATCCGTAAAATATTACTGATTACCTCCTATAGAGAAAAAGAGTTAAGGTCGGGCTATGAATATTCCAAGCTATATTTAAAAAAATCTTTAACATAATTAAATTTAAAAAATCTTTATTTAGTTAAATTTAACATAACTGTTACGTAGTAACATTTTTATTAAATAATTTTAGTTGGGGTTCGGTCAGGGTAAATAAAAAAAAAAATACGAATTAAACAAAAAATTGTATCTTTTTTAAAAGATTATCTGCCAACTTTTCGGCTTACATTGTAAGCCATCTTCAGGGCTATCTAACATGAATGTCTACTGAAGAACACGAGAGGACTATGAGCAGGTCAGAGGATTAGGCGCGTGCGCCGTGTAAACAACGGCTTATCTCGCACACACTTAAAGGGGAATGCACTTTTACTCACACGGGCGTCCTTACATGAGTACATACATATCAAATAAAATTATATTGGGGGCGCCGGGATAGCTCAGGGAATCCGTACGGGTCTCGCAATCCTGACGCCGCGGGTTCAAATCCCGCCCAGGTCAATCTTTTATTTATAATATAGAAGCTTGTCCTGAGCCATGGGTGTTTAAAATGGGGTGTCTTGTTTAGATTAGGCCCGCCAATTATTTTATGTTTAAAAATTCATATCTCCGGTTCTACTGGTCAGAAAAAGTTTTCAAAGGTATATATATTCTTAGAAAAATTCAAAGAATCAGAAAAAAATATAAAAATTTTTCCCCCAAAAACCCTCCTTCCCCTCCACACCCCCCCTCCGGGGAAAAATGTTGGAAAAGTATTTATAAACATTTTTGAAAAGTTTTAAAAAATTCTATCGAATTTTTTCTAAGTTTCCTTAGGTAGAATTCCTCTTTCTTCAAAAAAAATCCTGGCTCGTTGTTCTTCTTTGCATGAATCGTAAACATCAAAAACATTCATTTTGTAATACTTTTATAACCGCAATTACACAAACAATACTTAATTAAATAATATTTAAACATGTGATTTTATTTCTGTATAAAATGTCAATATAAAATAACTGGCGGGCCTAATCTAAACAAGACCCAAAATGGGGTGGCAACCTGTAGATAGCCCCTCCCTCCAATGACCCTAAGTGGTTGCAAGGGAGGCTAACACAGAAAAAAAAAATAAATAAATAAAATTATAAATGAAAATTGAAAGTCGTCAACATATAGGTTTAAAGTCCGCCATGGCGTTATCATGATAGATACTTGATGCCTGGTGTATGAAAAGTGTCAAAGAGAGAAATTCTTTTCTAAGCAATATAACCCCATTAACAGCTTGTTTTACGGAAGAATAACCTTCATTCTGAAATAGTAAAGCTCATTACGCAGGTGATGCGTAAGCTTAAAATTTTAACATTTTTTAAGATTAACATGAATGAATATACATGAATTGTTTAAAAGTCAAAAAGAACAATAAGAGAGAATGAATAATGACTAAGTCAGTTTCTCGACCGACTAAGTTTTATTAGGGCTTAGGGGCAGATCAACTAAACAATAACTGTAGTGAAGACCAATCATCCAAGTCCCTTCTCATTTCAACATTATTTTGTTTTGTGCTTCTGATTGATATTACCGATATCAAGCTAATTCATGTTGCCGCACAATAATTTTCTATTTCTATGTGTACTCTTTGTTCCTATACTTAATTTTCTCTCAATTTTCTGGACTTCCCTGTTTTTAGTTATGTATGTTAGATGTGAGAATTACTTCCTTTACCAACCTCATTATTTTATTTCAAATAATTTGACCTTATTCGGCATTGAAGCTATTATAAGTATTATTTCTATTAAATTTTATTTTTATTTCATTTTCTCATTCTCATTCTCTATATTAAAACTCCACTAGTCCTCTATTTTCTATATTATTATTTATAGAACAATCACTATTAACACCTTATATCCTAAAAAATCCTCAATACTACAGCTGGTCACTCGATTTTTTAAAAATGTATTCTAATGAATTAATTAAAGATAAAGCAAAGGAGAGAATAATTAACAGCTTTTTTTTATTCTGTATTATTTTATTGCTTATTTTCCTATACTTTTAAAAAAATTAGTTCAACGGTTCATGAACTGTGTATTATATATAGTTTGAAAATATTTAATAAGTAATTTTTCTTTTTAAAATTGTTTTAACCGTCACTCATCACTAGCGTTAGGTCTATTCAAACAAAAGTTGATTTTTAATATGATAAATAGCTTCAACTACGAAAAATAAACCTTAATTAATAAATATACCATTAATAATAAATATATAGAAAAACTATATACATGGTATATAGACTCAGAACTGAGCAGTTCTAAATCTGACTATAACTTTCTCTGGTGTATTCTTAATTTAATTTGATTTAAATACGATTCTTTGTTTATCACCTGTATAATTTTAAAAATTAAAATATTAAACAATTAAAAA
>KZ806895.1:779544-792504 GCA_000696205.2 Oncopeltus fasciatus | reverse complement strand
AAAAAATTGATATATTTAATCTTATTCTTTTATAAGAATACTTATGTATTCTTTGAATGGTTGTGTTTATCATTTAGTTAAAATTTGTTATTTAAAATATAACCTTATTTCTACTTCTTGATGGAGGCGAAATGTCGAAAATAAGTGAAAATAATTTTAATTACACTTATTTATTACCAAACTAGTTTCGCGTTCTCAGACAACCTCTTTAGAAGTCAGAGACAATATATAAGTGTCATTAGAATTATTGTCACTTATTTTTGACCTTTTGCCTCCCACAAAGAATTTAAAATTTATTTATTAAAATATCACATCTTTAAACATTTTAATTTTGCAATTTAAACCTCGAAATTTAGAAACTAAGAATAGAAAATTTATTATAAACAGAGGATTATCAGGAATTCGGTCTTGGTAGCTAACGATTAAAAACTAATTTGCAACCAAAGAAGTTTTTATTTTAGCCAACGTTTTCGGCCTGAATTTCATTAGGGCAAATAGGAGAGAGAGAGAGAGAGAGAGAGAGAGAGAGAGAGAGAGAGAGAGAGAGAGAGAGAGAGAGAGACTCTTGCTCGACAGTGTCTACATTATGAAAATATATTTAATCAATTAATTTCTGCTTTAACTTCTCTTCCTACTCCAAATTCTACCAAATGCTATACAGCTCTGTATCTTATTTAATGTTGTCTTGTTTCTATCTCCATAAAAAATGTCCATAAAAAATTGCATTATAACAAAACATGATACCTGTACTGTAAAAAAACTAATTTATTTTCTTTTCAAGTTACATATTTTTTTATTTTATTGATTAATATTATAGCCAAAGGGGAGTTAAAATAAACTGTAGATGTGAATAGACAAAGGCGGGTGAGAAGAAGACGGTAGATAATGCGAATGCTGATAAGAAATATAAAGTTAATGGAAAGGGAAAATTTCGAAAGAGACAATTAGGAAGAGTCAGAAAGAGAGAGAGAGAAAGGGTGAGGAAGCTTGGAGGAGAGGATTAAGCGAGGAATGTTGAGGAGAATGGGGGTTGATTGGAAGAAGGGGTGGTTTGGAAGAGATGATGGAGGATGTAAGGTCGAACTGGGAAGATTGCAGCTAACATACCCCTGTGTACTGAGGCAGAAGTGAGCATACTCAGATATCAGGGACCCCTCCCCATCTGTACACTCGTGATCAGCTTCCCGTGCCAGATAAGCCCCTCTATCTGGACTCACTTATCTCGGCCCTTGTCGGAGCCCTTCTCATAGACCCGGTCAGTCCCTCAGTGGATCGGTGTACTGCCTACCGCCTTCCATCCCGTTTACGAAAGTAGCCTGCCCTAACGACTAACATGTCATTTCTACAAGACGCATACATCCGCGGCAACCATCACCAAGCTAGGTTTGTAGACTGCGTTATCTTTAGAAAATACAATTTTTAAATTCATCATTCTGGGGAAAATAATCAGGGTGTCGGCCAGGATCATCAAAATTAAAATACTCAAAAATCATAGGGTAGCTATTTTATTATCGCTAACTTTTCAACTTAACTTTTAAGTCATCTTCAGGGCGACAGTGATGTCTGGAGAGATCTCCGAGAAAGGTTTATGGTCTCATCTCAGAGTGCAGTACTAAACCGAGTACTTTAGTTCTTCAGTATGAGATGACATTATATTATTATACAAAAAATACTAAAAACCGTTGGTAAGATACTTCTGCTTATTAATTACATTGAAAAATTGTATCATCCACCAATTTAGTAGTGGGCAGTGAACTATAATTTGAAAAAAAAAATATTGTAATAATTATTTATATAATAATATTTATATATTGTAATAATCCTTGTCTTCTTGATTTAGTATTTTACACAGAAAGCTTTTCATCTTTTCTCGCCCAGCGGCTTAAATTGACACTTAATTATCGGAGCTAAAGAGTGGACCCTTTCGTTTTTCAACAGAGGCCTCATTCTTCACACGGCACATGGCGCCGAAAAGCTAGGGGTGCAAAATTAATATTTGTGGAATAATGAGGAATTAGCTATTTTACTTGTCCAGTTTCGGTGTTCGAGAACAGTTGTTCCTCTCTGGAAGGAATGCAGCTATTGACAATGTTCCTAGACAATTTTACGATACTTCCTTCTATTCTTATGTTCTATGTACAAAAAAACAACAGTAACTATTGTAAGTGTGTATATAAATGTGTGTGTGTGTGTGTGTGTGTGTGCGTGCGTGCGTGCGTGCGTGCCTGCGTGCGTGCGTGCGTGCGTGCGTGCGTGCGTGCGTGCGTGCGTGCGTGCGTGCGTGCGTGCGTGCGTGCGTGTGTGTGTGTGTGTGCCAAAGCTCATTAGGCCACAGTTTTTAATTTTTCTAGATTGGTATGTCAAATTTAAATACGAATAAACGACATTCGTTAACTACAAAACTAGGTAACAGAAGAAGAAGGGTTCAGAGATAAACTAAATTTTTTCTTTAAACTTAATATACTCGATATTATGTGCATTACGAAGAAATTCATGAAACATAAAATATATTTATTTTCAACATTTATTTTATCACTAAAACGCAAATTAAAAGTGCTATTTATTTATCTAAATTCGAGAATTGGTGGAGTCCCTCTCTTGCATAACATACAAACTATATTCAGTATTTAGGCATCCTTTACTTATGAAATTTAGAGAATATTTTATTCGTTATACTGCGAATAGCAATTTCATTTCTTTGCATTTTTTTAGGAATATTAACATTAGAAGTAGGGTTTCTTTGAAATGGATGGTTTAAAATCAAATATTCGTTAACTAAGATACTAAACTTGGTTTACACAGTTCTGCCTGGTGAAAAGTTCTAAGGATTATTAATTTTATTTAAATTAGAACTTATAAAATAATTACAAATTGACTTAACCAAATTAATATACTGTTCCCTTTTGTTTCAGGTATGTTATTAAAAACATGAAAGAAAAATGGTCCAATGAACTCTACGGTGAAGGTATTGTAACCAATAATAACAACATGTGTTACTGACGTAAATTACATTAGTTAATACTTCTGTTCACATAACCACTCCGCCCCCCTGGCATTGATCAATCCATTTTGTAGATACAGTAGATTTAGATGCATGTTAAATGGACATTATATTGAATTGTGTACGTAAAGCTTTTGTGTAAATATTATCATAGTGGCTTCCCACATTCTCCAATCGCTTAGTACAATCCAAACCAAAGTTACAGAACACGTTTTAAAAATTATTTATCAATAGTTTGCATAATTATTCTTAATAGATTTCTCAAGTTTAAAAGTTTAAAATCCGAACTCTACAATTGTTATTTTTTTTTATATTCACAATAATCTGATTTATGTAGACCGTTGCCTCTCTTATATAATATAACTACTTTTCAAAGTGCACCCGTTAAGGCAAAAGTCGAAAAGTTTTGTTTGAAAAATAACATTTTTATAAAGAAAAAATATATATGTGTGTGTGTGTGTGTGTGTGTGTGTGTGTGTGTGTGTGTGTGTGTGTGTGTGTGTGTGTGTGTGTGTAAGGATGCACTGAGATTGACGTTATTACATTGGCAAAAATAATCCAATTATATAATTGTGAATCATTTATGCTGAGTGTCAAAGCCATTGAAGAAAATTGCTAATAATTAATCGAATTTATATGACAAGTAATTACAAAATTGTAGAACGCATTAAATCGAAAATAATATTAAGATAACATTCAATAACCCTCCTAGTGGTCCCACGACCAAATTATAATGCCTGTTATTTCAAGACTAAATTGGTCTCCATTTTTATGTAATATTCAATTCAATATTTGGGCTTTTCTAAATTGTTAAATTTTTTTTAATATAATGATAATGAGGAAAGGTAATTTACCTTAAAATAAAATTAAATAATTGTTGAGATCATGAGATAATGTATTTTGAAACATATAATATAATAATTAAGATACAAAATTTAGTTGTACTTTGGAGATAGAAGACTGAGCTCCCAAGATGGAATCAATAATTCCGAATGTGCTCAGAAAGTAAAATGTATAAAAAGAGCTAAGATTAGGTTATGATTATCTCAATAGCAAAATTTAATTCTTTTGTTATTTTATTTTAACAAAATAGAGACAAAAGAGCAAAATATGGATGTATAATAATGGCTTCGGATATCTAGGAGGCACTGCCCTCCCCCACTTTCGAGCCCAATCGACCTAAAGTCGTCTCCTGGGACATTATATTTCACCTTCGTTGTTACCTAAGGCATTTAGGACTGTTTTAGCAGTTTATTTTCATTCATATTCGCTAAGTAAGTTTGGAAATCTGCTTAGTTTGAACAGATCCTCGTCTCGGACTTATATTTGTTTATTTGTGTTCTGAGGAAGTCGAAGCATCACTGTCGAAATTAAAGAGAACTCTAATAACGTGGAATGTTTACATATACTGATATTCATTAATTACGATACTGAAAGGTTAGCTTTCTTTCTTTTTTTTTAAATTACTTATGGACCATGTGGGGCATGGACGCCTCATGACTTACTGGTTTCCTTGACCGGAATGGGAGAGCTCTCACCGAAAATGCCGACGAAACGACGCCTGCGAGAAGGCAATCCGAGGCCTCTTTCGCCAAAACTTCAACTCCTGGTGAGGTGATGGCGACCAGAACCCAAGTCAGGCCAAACTCCAGGGTCCTAACTCCTCACTCAGGTCCTTCTCATATCTTCCTCAGAAATTTCATCTGTTCGACTCCAAAAATGAGTAAAGCCTATCTCCCTGGTGTTAATGACCAAAGGTTTACACGCCATAAAAAAAAATAATAAAAAAAAATTTAAAAGAAAATAATAATAAAATAATAATAATAAAAAAAAAAAAGCCTATTTATTTTTAGCCCTATTGTTGATGATACTTTCAGGGAAATTTTATTTGTACATATTTATTATATCTTTTGAGAGCAAATTGCAAGATCCACACTGTACAGGATGTAATTCATAAATAAAGTGTTTGAAAAAGAAAGAAAAAAAATATATAGGCCATTCTAGTTTGTATACAATGGTTTTTATTCTTCTAATTATTTGATGTATATTTATTTTGTTAAATTATTTTCTTATAATGTATTTTGGCACTCCTTTAAAAAGTCATAGCTGTAGACAACTCCATCAAACTCTCTTTTCTTAGTCTTTTCGGCTGATATCAGTCATTGGCCCATATTTCTCTTTACTTCTTCTTCTTATTCCACCGTCTTTAATTTCATCTAGAACGTCCCGTTAGCGGTTTCCTAAGGGTGGCTGGGGGGATGAAACCTCTAGAAAGGAAATGTTTTCTCTGACTGCGTAACTCCAGGAAATAAGCTCTTGAGGTAGGCGCAGACAAACCACCCATGAAACAGCAGTTAAAGGTGAGCTCGAATTAGGAATGTTCTTCAGGATCAGATTAAGTCTTCCCCTCAGCAAAATTAAAGCATTTTCCGTCTTTTCCAGGATTCCTCCCCCCCCCCTTTTTTTTATCCTTCTTCCCTACCTCGTCCTCTTCCTTTCTTACCTTGCCCTCAGGAAATGAAGAGTTCCTCACTAGAACCTAATTTACTTTATTAAGTCTCTCCCTTGTTCTAGTACTCCAACAAAAGGATATTGAGTTTCTAACTTTAGCGCTTAGGGAAATACTATGGTCATAATTTCCTGCTTTCGTCAATGATATTTTGAACTTTGACTATTTTTTGACACTCTGAGAGTGTCAATTTAAAGCGGTTAGAAATATTGAAATGAATTAATGAGAACACAACAGATATATAAATTAAATGTTTTTCCCAAAATCAGTGTGTTTACAAAATAATTATTTTTTTTTTGCTGCGTTAGCCTCCCTTGCGACCACTTAGGGTCATTGGAAAGAGGGGCTATCTACAGGTTGCCACCCCATTTTAAACACCCATGGTTTAGGACAAGCTTCTATTTATAAATAAAAGCTTGCCCAGGGAGGTATTTGAACCCGCGGCGTCAGTATTGCGAGACACGTACGGATCCCCTGAGCTACCCTGGCGCCCTTAAATAATTTTTTATTTTAACATTATACAAACCACGACCATAAACCGATTCATGATTCAGTTAACCTAGAGCAGGAGATTGTCTATCCCCATCAGTCCATTTGCCCTGATGAAGGCCTGAAATTTATGACAAAACGGCGAAAATAAAAATACCGAATCCCAGATATCTCCCCTTGTAAAGCTTGTCGGTCAACAAGTTACTTACAAAAAAACAATTACATTTTATTGCTAGTTCGTAAGAAATTTGTGTTGATTTTTAATTAAAAAAAACAACAATTTTTTAATAATCTTCTTTATTTATTCATTTTGCGGGGGAGAGAGGTTCCCAACAATTAATTTTCATATAAAAATACGCATAGCATCTATAATAAAGTTTTCATTAAACGTCCCAGAGCAAAATGTTATAAAACATTAAAAAAATTCTGAAGCGGATCTTACATTGATCTTGAAATTGAGTAAAAAAGAAAGTCATATTTATTTTATTATCTCGTTAATAGTTGTCAAACAAAAATATTCCTTTGCTAACTAGTACATTCCTTTGCAAATGATGTCAGATTTCTTAATACAAAAGTAATTCATCAGATTTCATCCAAAAACATACATACATATATATATATACATACAACGCTTTGTAAAGTCTGCAATTTTCAATTCAGAAAAAAGAAGCCAAAAAGGTCATGAGTATTTTACCAACCAATTTATACGACACAGACTAAATTTAAAAAAATTTCCAAATTGTTTGAAAAGTCTTCTTTCTCCTATCGATATGGATATCGATGTGACCTCTTCTTCTGAATGTCCTTTTCAGTNATATAATTCTTAATAGCCATAACAAAATTATATATCGTTAGAATCATAAAGTAAAACAATTAAATGGTTAGCATTTTAAAACTAAAACAACTTATAAATTTTACTACCACGAGAATTCACTAAAGAAATTCTGAAGTTAATTTTTCCGAGTTTCGCACATCCAATGATGGCCTCTTCAGGACTTTAAGTAGAGTGAGTTATTTTCTATTCTTTCCCGAAAGAAGTATTTATAAGTATTTGTGGAGACCATTGAAGCCTATTTGAACAAATTATGTATATTTAAAAAAAAAAACCTAACTACTTATGCCAGACCATGAATATACATGAAAAACCATATAATTTACTACAAAATAAATNTTTCAAAATATATGTGAAATTTGTTAATTTAAATATATATTTAATAAAATAAGAATACATGAACAACCTATTGTTGATCCTATTTTTCCTTAAAAAGTAACTTTTCTAGGAATTGCTTAATTATAATTCTCAAGAAAAGAAATTAAAAAAAATCAAATATTCATGTGTATGTGTGTGAGAAATATTCGGTGTGCTCACATACACCTACACCCTGGATTTTCATACTATTAGAGGTGAATTTTTTCTTTTAATTGAAATTAGAAGCAACAAGTAATTGAATTAAATAGGTTTTCCCTTGTGTTCTATT
Source organism: Oncopeltus fasciatus (assembly GCA_000696205.2). Classification (NCBI taxonomy): domain Eukaryota; kingdom Metazoa; phylum Arthropoda; class Insecta; order Hemiptera; family Lygaeidae; genus Oncopeltus; species Oncopeltus fasciatus. Next base: position 785,027 of record KZ806895.1, on the reverse strand, counting down.
ATCTCAGAAGAATTACTTATTCTCAAGATGTCATTCTAGCTGATAAACTCTTCTAGCTTATTATAAATTAGGCATATATCAAAAATATTTTGTTTATTTGGATGAATGAAATAAATTTATTTTAATTATATAATTATTATTATATTTTTTTGTGCTAAAAAAACTATCAAATACGTATTTTCTATTCGGTACACTATTATAGGATTCTAGCTTATCATTGAATAAAATATCACAGCTAAAGCCCCATAACCATTGTAATCGACTATTATCCTTCTAAATTTATCTTGTAAATATTTTTCACAAAATGGCCTTATCACTCATTATTGATCTAAATATTGAACTAATGAGACCACCCATTAAAGTGAAAACGAAATGAAGAAATAAAGTTGTGACGTCATAAGGTTGTACAAGTTTCACCCGCCAAACACTTCTACCTCGACGGCTTTTCTCTTCGTCTTCTGAACGAGCCCTTTCAGAACGCCCTGAACTGTTGCCGGTGCTCTCTAGTTTGAGACTAAACGCTGGCGCTCAGGAAAAGGAACTTCTTTGAGCTGAAGATCCAAGTTCCTTTTCTGCGTGAACAATAGGAACCGTTCGGAAATCCTTATCCTCATCTCTACCTAGTCTGACGGGAAGAGATTCCAGTAGTTCAGTACATCCTGTTCTTTTAACTGATCGACTACCTTTTAATAGTTCGCACAACAATGGAGAATTGCGGGCTTGCATCAAGAACAAGACAATATTCTTCATTCTGTCTTTTAAGTGAGTTTTGATGTATTTTTGATATCTACTGAATGTATGTATGTAAATATCAAATGATTTCCAAAATCTGGCAATTAAAATATTATGTATATGGAATTCATTGTTTATCGTCAAGTTCTATGAAGTGAGTCATTGAATTCGGTCATGGTAATTTTTCAGCTACCATGACCTGACCGAATTCCCGACAATCCTCTCTTCATAAAATATTATGTGTGCGCACACAAACACAACCATATATAATATTTGAGCAAACCATTTATTTCTTTTGGTGGCATGAGTGGACAATCAAAAAATTTTTGTTTAAAGCACTAGGTATCAAGTCGCTTTTTGATCTGTATTTATGCAAAATTGATATTACGCAAAGTAGGTGCAATTATAAAAAATTAAAGATTACACTGAAGTTGTACCTATCTCATTGCATTTACTGATATGACAAAACTATGGATTTGTGTAATTATAAAATATTATAAGTTTATTGGCGAACTATAAAATTCATTAACCAGTTGATAACGTTAAATTTAAAGGAAAGGAAAAGCAATTGAAAACAATCAGCAATAAAGTTATTATGTTTTAATGAAATATAAACATTTTAAGATGGAACAATAAATTTCACTTAACATTTGAATTTTATGTGTTGATTTGCGAGCACGTATGTGTGATGTATGTTTATTGAAGATTAAGATATAATTAATATTAATAATATAATATTTTGCAATAAATTACATTGATTTATCACAATTATTTATAACTGATTTATTCATTATCTATGTACGGTTTAACGTAGTTTTTCTAAAAAGTTATAACATATTAATTGAATAACATTTAAAATAATTTACTGTTCTAATTTTTTTTACACAAAACTTAGTGAATATTAATAATTCCCTTTAAGCTTACAGTGCACAACCGGCATAATTGCATGCAATCAGAATTCATATACGATACCAGTGAAATGAAACATTTTTATCTCAAGTTTGTAATTCTGTGAGTTTCTTGTCATAAATAAATCATTGACAAGTAAAAAAAAAAAAAAAAAAAACAAAACAAAAAAACAGTTCGTTGTTTTTATTCCTAAAAGGTTCATTATTCATACTAGTTTATAATTTCATAAATAATTTTATTACCACTCAGATACCTGATAGAGATATCTTTATTTGTTTGCATAACTTCTGTCTTTATATTCTCAGTTTCAAGCCAATGGAGTTTTGCCACTGGGCTTTTTTTCTCCTACAGATCATATTGTACATAATAATAAAAAATTGTAAAAATACTATTGTATTGACAATTTTTCAATAAAGTATATATTAAACAATAAAATATTCTCAGTTGATGACGTCCCTGTGGCGTATTAAACATTACTCGATCCCGTTGATAATAATTATTTTTATACAGAGGGAACTATATACCCCCCCCCCCTCCTATGGAGCCCCACCTAAGAAAAATTTACGGACGAAAAGGTAAGATCACATCACTAAGGTTGCAAAAAAAAAAAAATCAAAAGAAGAAAACACTTAAAAAATCTAGCTTATACTAATGACATGAAATGTCATTAAAGGTTCAATATAGTAATTGTTTCTAATTGTCCGTTGATATTGATTGTTATGTACCTTTCGATTGACGTAAATAAAATTAATAGTTATGTTAATGTTACAAGATATATAAAGAAAGAAAAGAAGAAAAACGAAAGACAAATTCGTACCTGTTAAAGCAAATGTTTATAAACAAGCTCATATTTCATTACATGGCCATGGAGGTAGAGACAACAGCACAGAGCAAAATGCAAAGAGTTATGTAAAGTTTCCCCCCATTACGTCGGATTAAAGGAAACAAAAATAGTGAACTTCTATTCATAAATCTGTCTCTAGTCATTCAACTGCTACCTTTCTGTAGTCCAACAAGCTAATGAAATACGGAATGTATAAACAGAATATATAAGTATGTGAAATCTTTTTTTTATGTATATTGGAGTAGAAAAATGCAGAGAATGTATTCGTGTTGATGGAAGGTTGACGTAGAAGCTTGTTTTTCTATAAATATGGTGACTAATCATTTAATTTGCACACAGATAATATATGTTTATTTTAGAGGCATTTCAAAACAAGCTCCCAAATATTCACTCGTGCACGCTGCAATCAAGGGATACTTACCACGTCTGAGAGGCAGCCAAGAAATGAGTAATATATGTATAGAAATAGATATTTTAATTTTCTAAATGCCATGGCTGTTTATAACTAGAATGAACTCAATGGACAGATGAACGTCCATGGCCTGTCTCTTTTGAACTGTTGTAAAAATTAAAAAATTTCTTTCACTATCAAAATATCTTGAAAGAGGACAAATTCATGTACTAAGGCTTTGCTCCCATGTAAGATACTACAACTAAATTTCGTTACTTTTGCCACCAACTTAAACAGGGCTCTTCTTGAGTTTATAGCGCGTTTTTGACAACATATTACAGCAAGTTTTCTCGAAAATTTCTTCAACTTAACACTGATCTTTCATAACAGATACAAAATTGTAGATATAATACACATAAACACACACACATGTATATGTATATACATATATATATATANGTGTGTGTGTGTTAATATATATATAGAAAATAAAACACTCGCGGCTGCGATATATAGCAATCGAGAGCAGGTCGGATAGAGAGTGCACACACAAAAAGAAAATATCACAAGAAGCAAAATTTTCAGGGATCTATCACACTTCTCACTGACGAATAGCGAGAGATACCCGAAAATTTTGCTCCTTGTGAGTCTACCCGACCTGCTCTTGATTGTTATATATATATATTATTGGCTTCACGCAGACGATACATAAAAATGTTCCGGATTGGTGAGACCCGTTAGGCTACTAGTGACAATTTATTTAAGAGATTTGACCCTGGCAAAAATCACATGCTCTCAAAGGTCGTTGATCACCATCTGCCTCTAGAAAAATTCAATCACCTGGTAGGTGTGTGTGTGTGTGTGGCTGAGTTCCAGATCTCAAAGGTCTGTAGATGGCCTATGGCAGTACCTATTGGGGTAGCTAATGGTCCCTAAAACTATAAACCCCACCGAAATATATACATACAAAAGATCTAATGCTAAATTTGGTTCTGAAAATTATTAAAAAAAAAAAAAAAAAAAAAAAAAAAAAAAGGAAGGGAATATATGATTTTTAAACTTCCCTCATAATTATTTATGTATCACTTAGAATCCGTCAAATTATTTAGAAAAATGCGTAAAAATGTTTATTAGGTGGCTTTCAGTAGGTATTACTGTAAGGAGCTCTCAATTAACTATTCTTGTACAGTATTAGGAATTTTTTACTATCACTTATTCCAACAATTTTTGAAACATGGGAAATCTACTTAGTTTAAGCTGACACCCGCTTGACGGAAATATTTTAATTTGAATATAGTTTGTAAACTTAAATTTAATTGAATAATTTAAAACTTAATTTTCTATGGTTTTTACTATTTATAAATAAATTTTTGTTAGTTCGTTTTTTTATATTTTATTGCTGCTTATGTGGATAATTATGTTGTTCCTTTCTAAGTTACATAATTAGGATTTTTTTATTCACTTAGCCTTCGACGATCGTTAGATGTATTTACCTTTTCTTCTTCCGGGTTGGACCGTGTCAAGTTGTTGATACTTGCCCAGCTTTTGCACATCATGTGATGGCTTCTTCAGCTGTCATTCTCTATTCAGCCCTGAAGAAGCCATCACATGAAGTGCGAAAGCTCGGCAAATATCAACAACATGACACGGTCCAACCCGGAAGAAGAAAAGGTAAATAATTAGGATTCCTCAGTTAGCTACTTATGAAAGGTCATTGTATGAGCCATTTTGCGGCCGGAAAGAAGTTAAATACGGATCAATGTACTTTTGAAGCCTCTGGCCCCACTTGAGGGAGATTCGCTGTGCTGCAGATTCCTGGGACAATAGCTCAGCCTGCGTTACCCAATGCTCGAGAGCGGGGAGGCTGGTGGCAAAGATCGAGGCAATAGAAGTGAAGTTAGAGGTCTGCCGTGGACAAATTGAGGTCAACTGGGACAAGTGCGCCCGCATGTCGCGGTAGTACATGTGGCGACCCCTCTGGGATGCCAAGGTGAATTCCCCCGCGGAAAGTGTGGGGGGCTTCTCTCGTGAGCACGGAGGCAATGTTTGTTTTGCAACGCCTAATCACACCCTCGCATTCCATTAGCTTTGGTAAGGCAAGCATAAGTAATGCAATCACAAGGTAGCAGGAGAGGAATAGAATAAGACTATTGAGGATTGCGAGGACTTGGGTCCTGGGAGCTAAATAATCAATGTTTCGGTCTTAATTTCAGGACTTCATCTGGCCCAGATGGGGAAAGAGCGACTCCTGCTCTACCGTCATGACAATAATAATGTCATGATAATCATGAACTCTGGCATATTTTAGGCACTATAGAGCAGGAGTCTCTTTCCACATAACCCTATTTTCCCTGAAGAAGGCCTGCAATTTAGACCGAAACGTTGGCAAAAATAAAATTTGTTTCTCCCGAACTTTTACGCGTTGACGCTAAGGTTGCGACCTGGTTCCTCACGCAGTATATCTTGCTCAACACAGTCTTTAAGTTTGAACATCTTAGTACTAAATATAACTACGATTTTATCAAAGTATTGTTATCAAACTCATATATTCAAATCTATATTATATTATTCCTATATATATAATATTCATTCTATCAAATCTATATT
>KZ806895.1:758639-779468 GCA_000696205.2 Oncopeltus fasciatus | reverse complement strand
CTATTACTCACAATTTTTAAATTTAGCTACACCTTTGGTATTTAGGTTTTCCTTGCAAAATTCTTTTAATTGGTTCAATTTGAGGGAGGGGGAGGAGCTTAAAGGAACTCAAAAGTTTTTATATTTATATTTTTCTTATAATTTGCTTTAAGAAAAGATTCGTTGACAGAAGGAAGCTTAAAATTGAGTTTATACATGCTAGATATTTAACTTTTGTTATTTTAAGAAAAATGACGCTTACTGAAATAGGTATTAACGAAAGTAAAAATAAACGATGAGTATTTTTAGTAAACTGCTTATTCTCGTGTAAAATTTCAGGTAACATTACTTAATTTTTGTAGATTACATTATTTTATTTATATAATATGTTCTCCCTACCAGTCGTTTGCGTTGGAAGAGTTGAATGGTTGCCCTGACCTCTTGCTCTTCGTGGGAATACTATTTTCTTTCGCCTCCCATTCAACCACCTAAGGTCAAGGAGGGCGTGGCTAGCTATACGTAGCTGCCTTTATGTAAATACCCCTACCACTTTGTAGGTCTTTATTTCTCGCTGGAATAATGCCTCCAGGGCGGGTACAAAACCCTTATTAGCTGCCTTTGAAGCTGCATAAAGCTTGCCAAGCCGCACTCCTTACAATGGGGATTTTGCGAAGTGGAGGAGATCCGTATTATACAGATAATAGAGGATAATATATATAAAATCTATTGACATCAATAATCTTATCATTCTGAATGGCACCTATTTTTACTGTTCTCGACACATCTTATCCTACATTGACCTACTCGTTTTGTTTATGTATCTCTGCCAAAGATGATGTCTGGTTTAGGCGATACACATTCTAGCGACTATTTGTTATTCAATTAACCTTAAATGAAAGTTTTATTTATATTCGTAAGTATCGTAAATAAATATTCAAAAGGAGAGTTTTTAGACCGTAGATATTATTATTAGATTATTTTAGTTGGTAGAAAAATAAACTAACTTTGCAAAAAGATACAAATTTAAAAAAAAAAGTATATTTTTTAATAGATTATTTGCCAACGTTCAGCTTACATTGTAAGCCATCTTCAGGGCTGTAGAAATACAATGTCATGAGAATACAATAATAATTGACAATAATATAATAGAGAATTACAATAATGTAATGTATTGTGATATCAAACATCATCAATGATATCATTACTCATTACATTACATCTCTATTATATTATTGTCAATTATTATTGTATTCTCATGACATTGTACTTCTACAGCCCTAAAGATGGCTTACAATGTAAGCCGAAACGTTGGCAAATAATCTTTTAAAAAATACACTTTTTTTTTTTTTTTTTGGATTTACCTTGACCGAACCCCAATTAAAATCATCTAATAGTAAATAAATATTGTTTGTAAACATTAGAAGTAGAGAAATACCAGAGTTACACACGTTGATAATAATAAAGGTAAGGTATTTGCTCTCAATACGACCCTCGTTTACGTAAAAAAACGCGTTGCATTCAAGTGGGGTTGATTAAAATTGTATAATATCCTGAAATACACAATGAAGATATGTTACATCTGTATAAAATTTTTTTAAAAATACAATTCAAATAAAAATAATTCATAAAATATAAAAACAGCAATATTCTAAAAGAACTAGAAGAAAAGGATGAAACCTTTTAAAAAAATTTGAGAAATAAACCCAGAGAATTAATTTAGATATTTAAAAAAAAACTTCATCGATTTTTATATTTTCTTAAACACATTCCAAAAAAAATGGGATGGAATTGGTAAGTCAAGAGGACATCCTATCAATTGACACTCCTTATCTGCTCCTGCTGGCGAATTTCTGAAAACTGCTAGTATTTTCTAACAGAACTTAAGTCCTACAGCTTCTTCCTCTGATGATCTCGGCTGAAATATTTCCTTTCCCAGGCATTTTATATGTGGCCATATTTTAAATTTAAAATAGAATAATTTTTCGATTCAATTCAAATATTTTCTTGTATTATTAAGCAATATATAAAACTATTGTGACTAACTGAGAGATTAAGCTGTATTAAGAGTAAAATGACGAGCTCACATGCCATTTTACTACCTGCATGACTCGGACACTTATCACTTTCTTGGTACTTCCAGCTAACAGTCACCTGTTAATCTTATCTTTAAAATTCTGCATTACTCATTCCTAATCTAAAAAAAACACTCAGGAGTGTCAATACATCTGTAGAGACAAACTCTCGTTATGGAACCGTATAGCCTATTTTCGAAAGTAAATACAGATTTGGCACCAATAAGGCATTAGGAGTAGAGTAAGATGCAATCAAGTTATTCACATTATTATTATGACGCGAAGTTATAAAAGTTTTTCCAATCTTCATTAACCCTAAATGAGCAGACTTCTCCTTCAAATTTGACCTAAAAATATAGACCAAATAACCGTGATAATCATAGCTAAAGCTGTAGGAGTCGAAAAGATTTATTAGAAAATACAGACCTAAAAATACAGAAATAATTTGCCTCCAGAAGCAGATAAGGAGTGTCAATTGATAAGGTGTCCTCTCGACTTATCAATTTCATCCTTTTTTTTCCCAATTGGTTTGAGAAAATATAAAATCTGTGAAGTCTCTGTTTTTTTATAACAATCTTACTTAATTCTCTAGGTTCTCAAATTTTTGAAAAACATTTCAGGCTTTTATTTTAGTTTTTTTGTAATGTTGCTACTTTAATATGTCATCTATTATTTTTATTTCAATTCTATTTTAGAAATATTTTTATACAGACACTTTTGTGTGAAGGAAATAGTAACTGTATGGAGACACAGGCCCTGTTATTCAATTTTATTTCGAAGGATTGTTTTTATTTTTTTTTAAATTTCTCTAAGGTTTTAGTATTCTTCATTTTCTTGTGAGATTATTTACATGACTTGACATCCTTGTTATGATGGTTTGCAGAATTTAGTTTTACAAAATTTGTATTCAGTATTTGGAAATTCTTACTTTGTAATAGGTAATGACTCAATGTGACCTCATTGTTACCTAAAGATACTTTATGCTTTTGTTCTTTTGAGGTAATGGAGCTCTCTCTGATAATATGGACCAAGAGAACTGTTAGGCACATGTTAATGTAATTTTCTTATGTTTTAGGACGTTATCTATGTATCTTTATGTATTTTGGCGCTCTAGCACATGGCATACTCATACAAACCTATATTTCAGTTCGTTAATTAGGGTATCAGCTCAGTCGAGGGTACTCGTTCGGGACACAGTCTGGCGCTGCGGGTTCGAGTCCCGCCCTGGGCAAGATTTCACCTAGAATATGAAGTGGTACTTATCGGTTGATAATTTATTATGTCAGAAGATCGGCACTCTGGATTTGGGTGCTGCGGTTCAAATCCCGCTCTGGGCAAGCTTTTATCGAGAAATGAAGATTGCACAGTGCCATAGAGTTTTTAAAGTCTAGAATATATTTCTACCTGCAGTCATAATCTCCAGCCACTGTCCTAAGAGGTTAAAAGGAAGGTAAAGAATGAACGAATTATCACTGAAAACAGATATGTATGAGGAGAGGGGAGTTAAAGGAAGGAAGAATTCAGTTCTAAATTATTTTTTTTTTATTATTATTGTTATGACAAAAGTGTATGGATATGGTTCGTATTCATGAACATTCGTTTGAAAAGTTTTCTGTCTTTTATGTTCTTAAACATAAACATTTTATAAGCAAGCTTAAAATAACATATGTTTAATGGTGATTATAATAAAATAATAAATTATTGAAAAGTTTTTATCATTGTTGTGGCAAAATTGTATGTAATATGAATAGTGGAAAAGTTAGCTGTCTTATATGTTCTTAAACATAAACATTTTATGAGTAGCTTAAAAGTACAAATCTTTTAAATGTTGTTAATAATTAAAAAATGAACTATTGGAAAATTTGTAATGCATTTATAGACTTATTTGCTTACTATAATAAAATTAGCATTATACTTATTATTTGAAATATAACCATTATTCATGAATTATTTTATTCAATAGTTGAATAGGTATAGAGATAGTGAATTATTTCAGCTTGTATGAATGTATTGAATTCAGGGTGTGATTCATGCATACTAATGCAAAAAGGGATTACACTCTAGTGAACATTTCATTTCAGTGGGGTGAAATTGATTCACAAAGCTGAGAAATATGGGTTTCTAATAATAATAATAATATGAACCATATATATATTAATGCATAGGAAACCCTTTTTTTTCCACTATTTATAAATATATTATTCCAAAACAACTTGTACTTATTCTTCTTGTTGAAAATATTTTAATGAAAAGAAGAAGATGTATGTTAACAATATGCAATTTTAGAAGAAAACTATAATTACAAATCGTTAATATCTTCTAAATTATTTAGGTTATTAAGATATATATTTATTTCGATTTATTGTTAATTTTTTTATATTTTTTAAATACAAATTTTAGGATAAACACGCTGGATCGCGATGAAAACCTCGGTTTATAATGTTTCTTATGAAAAATACCTTTTAATGATTTCGTCAATGAATAATTATTAAGGCTTGAATTAGAATGAAAATAAGGAATCTTTATGAATTTCTTTATTATTCAAAGTGTAAGAAAATTCTATAACATGGTATATTAAGAATGAAATTTATAACATTTATGGTTTATAAAAGCATGAATAAAATTTAATTAGGGTGCCGGATAATTTAAATTCGATTTAATTCCTCCAAGGGTTGGAGACCCGCTCTTTTTGGAATTTTATTGAAGAAATTAAAAATTTACCCTGTTCAATGAGTCTTTAGAATAGGGTGGTTACTTCTAAACAACTTCTCCTCAATGGCTATAGTAGTTACATAGGAGGTTAGGAAAAATAAGTAATAGTGTATGTAATATTGTGGACGGAATTCCTACACCATCTCACCATCCCGTTAGTCCTGGAACCAGTCTTAGAAATGTCACCTTAAACCCTATGTGCTTTCTCCTGACTATAAGAACATAATACATATTTTGCTTTTAACTTTGCTAAAACCTAATAGAACATGGGAAATATATAGCTCTAAGGTGACAAACTTTTTTCTATTATAAACGAAAAATAAATGCAGTGCCATCTGTCTTCAGTAGCAATAAATTATCATAATTTTAATTATAATTATGACTAAATCTGACGGGTGTGATCCAGGTTCCATTATTTCTGTGCTGTTAAGTGTAAATATACAAGAGTACACACACCGGCGTACTAGTCTCTCTCTTTACAATTCCGAGATTTAAAGTGCTTAGAAATCAGAAAATCACTAGCACCCTTAGAGATGTATAATGGAAAAGTACCAATGAGACGTTTGTCTCAGATAAGAGTCGTTTGTCCTCGATAGACTGAGATAGGCGAGCTTAAATGTGATCGTTCGCCCTACATATTATATATAATTGTCTAAAAATATTTTTAATCAATTATCTGCCACAGAAAACATGTTATTTATAAATATTTAATTTGGTTGTGGTATTTTATCCCATGTAAATTACCCAGCCAGATAGTTTTTTATATTTTATTCCCTCTCAATAATTGTTTAAAACATGTTATTATTAAATAATCGAGGGAGGTGTTCTTACATTCACCAACATTGCTAGATATTGTATATAAAAATATCATCGTCATAATAGACAAAGGAAAATTATGAATATGAGCTGAACATAATTGCTTATCGAAAATAGTTTTTAAATAATTTATTTTTTATATATATAACAAATAAATTAGTCAATAAATAAACAGATAAATACATTTTCAATGGTTATTTTACCGTATAACATATGTATCTAAAGTATACCGATCAAATAATCAATTCTGTGCTGACATTTAATGTTTTGTTTTTTTGTTTTACAACTCAAAATGCAAAAGTATAAATTTCGAGAATTATATCGTTTAAATGTGCATTGAGTACTGTTCTAATCTAGACTGCGAAGCAAAAATTTTCCCCATGATTTTTGTATAGTTTTTTATATTGAATTTTTCTAAAAAGCCTTTACATTTTGATATGGATGTATCATGAGGAATATTAAGTGAGGATGAATGAATGTAGATTTTGTTAAGAAGAAATAAGAATTATTTATTTATTATTACCTTTTACTTCAATGTTTCTATGTGTTTAATGTATTCACGTAGCACCGTAGAAATTGAGAAAATAAGAAAGCTGAAACTTAGAAATGCTAATAAATATAATAAAATACTGCTGAACTTTTCAGGTTAAAAAGTTCAGAACTCTAGAAAAATATGAATAACNTATATATTTTATAAATTCTTTTTTAAGCTTTTTTTATCTATCATTGTTTGAGAGGGTTAATAGCTTAAATCTATCGGGGGGAGGGGAGAGGATTTCGTACATTTCGGTTGAACATGTAGAAACTCTGAAAGAACATGTTTGTTTATAAATATTTTATATGGTTGTAGTTTTTTATCCCACGTAAATTTTAAACAATTAATGAGAGGGAATAGAATAAAAAATCGAACTGTCCCAGCCAGGAAAGGAACCTGGATCTCCTGCTATCCGGGCCAGTGCACTTGCCAATTGTGCTACCAGGACGCGCCAGGTATCTCATTCAATTCATCATTCAGATATCTCATTCATGTTTTGAACATGTTTGTTGTGCTGTTAGCCGTCAAACTGGAAGACTTAGTCAAAACGGCAGAGGACCACCTAGAATATTCCTTTATGTTATGGGGAGTTTCGTACCGATAGCTATAATCAATAACTAGTAGACCTTAGCTTAACAATCATATAGCTATATTGTAATATTTCTACAAATTTACATTTAGCTCATAGAATCCCAGTCAAGAGCAAGAAAATATAAAGATCTACAACTGGGTCACTATTTATTTATATGTTTTTTAGAAAACATATAGTGTTTTTATACAGGGCTTATATATAAACCAAATTTTTAACAGGGGTTAAGAAATTTAAGGAGCGCTACGGGTTCTTATTATGCGTCCCAGTTCTTACATCCCATTCTCTTATTGTGTAGAATACGTATAATGGTAAGTGTAGTTATATCCTGTTGACATAAGCTTTTTGTTGAATAGGTTACATATTTTATAAGATAACCTATATGATGGGCTATATGATAACATCTGATAGGTTATATGAAAACCTATATTCAACAAAAACATTTTATGTGTCTAACCTCTACCGCCTCTTAAACAGATTTAACTTAATTTAACGTTTGGTTTTTCTATCAAGAAACGTACAGTTTTCCGATCAATACAGAAGAACTTCGAGGAAGATGGACTTGAAATGCTTTAACTTTGTGTTTCAGCTTAGTTTCCAACTAGTTATAACTAGCCAGAAAATAAGACTGTATTAAAATAAGAACTTTTAAGACAAACAAAAGCTTCGCTAAGATCTAGATAAGTTTTTGAAATACTTATCTAGAGTTGAGCGCGGAATCAGCTTACTCAATGATAAGGAAAAAGTTTCTACTGAATACAAAGGAGATGCTTCACTTTAAATATAATATACAGCAAATGTAATATAATACCTAAGTTACTCATAAGATTTTGGTCAATTTAGACCGTTTCAATTAAGCTTTTGAAATAAATTAATTGTTTAAATTAATCAACTTTACCCTGAATTTGTATTATGGATTTGAAAAAAAATGAACTTCCCGATAATTGTATTCAATATATGCACTAATTAACTAAATTTTTCCATATTATTTATTTAATGCTATCATTTGGGTACTATTCTTCCTGTTCTGATTTTTAAAAATAAAATAAATATAATTAACCAAATAGTAATATACAGTTATTAGATGATTTTAGTTGGGGTTTGGTTAAGGTAGATCCAAGAAAAATTCAAATTAAAAAAAAAGTGTATTTTTTTAAAAGATTATCTGCCAACGTTTCGGCTTACATTGTAAGCCATCTTCAGGGCTATCATGAAGACGAGAGAGGACTTCCTGTCATATTTAAAATATTGTTCTTCCTGTATATCTCGTTTTCTATCGCCCACCGGATCCATTGAAGAACACCCCCAACAATTTACTGAAAGGGGATGAAATAGAAGGATAATTCTTAAAGGGGAAGTTGGATTTTCTATATCAATCCTCCTGCCATTGAAAAACTTTACCTCAGTACATCCAAAGAAAAATTAGTTTTCTTTACTTTTAAACAAGGAAATGGAGAGAGGGTGAGAGAGAGAGAGAGAGAGAGAGTAAAAGGGAGAGAGAGAGAGAGAGAGAGAGAGAGAGTAAAAGGGAGAGAGAGAGTAAAAGGGAGAGAGAGAGTAAAAGGGAGAGAGAGAGAGAATGGGAGATAGAGAGTGGGCGCGAGAGAGGGAGAGAATGAAAGGAAGGGGCAAAAGATAAAGACTGATAAATTACAACCAAGCACACTCGTACCCATATGTAATTTGACCGGGCCGTATTTTTACTTCATTTGAATAGGTTTCGTGAATAGTTTTATATTTCTCTTTTCGGAAATTGCGTGGTACTAATAACTAATAAATGCGTGGTGAATATCTAGATTTATTTTACATTAATCTCTGATTTCTCCTTTTTAACTGAAAGATTTTTAGCGATTTCTGTACAAAGGATATTCCTTGGAAACTAAACAAGCAAGTAACAGGACTTGTTTTCAATGCATAAATTAAAAATATGTATTTGAAATGAGAATGTGATATAGCCTAGAAAAAAAAATTGCCTGGAATTTTATAAAATTAAATTGCATTAAAATTGATTCAAAAAAAGTGGCACTCGGTAATTAAAAATTCTTTTAATGCAACTTTTTTTCAAGAACTCTTAAAATCATATTTCATATTTCTCTTTGCAAACAGTAATAACTAATCTCAACTGCTCTCTTTTATCTCTACCTTCGTCATTTAATCTCCACTTGATTACAATACAAAAACATACTTTATCACTTATCAAAACTTAACTAGATGACAAATTATTTTGATATCGATCGCGCAGTACTATATAGAGATTCTAGGGAGGGGGGGGACTACATTTAATTTGCATATTTCTTTGCGACCCATGTCTGTTTTTGCTTATTATCACTTGAAAAGTAAAACTATATCTTATTGGGCGAATAAATAATTAATATTACAGGCTCTGAGATAGAAGCTGAATCATCCGAAATAGCTAAGCCCAAATAAATGCTAAGTAAGTGTGAACGAGACTTAGGTTCGTTAACAACCTAATTTTGATGACCTTCACTCCAATCAAAAGAAATTGTTACAAATATATCACTTTTAATTAACTTGTGTATTAAATTTCAAATATAAATCATTATAATAGTTATATTTTATTTGTAGTTGCTGAAACAACTCGAAGTAAACAATACCCGTGTTGGATGTTTTGAAGAGGAAAGCAAATTTGTTCTGGTCAATAAATCTCTTTATCTCTCTCATAACAAATCTTTCTTCAGTCAGGGACATGTTCAAGAACTTTTCAGGCTGAATTCCATTCCGATTTAAAAGTAAAATAAATTTTTTATTTTTAAAAAAATGAAATAAATCCACTTAAATGTGAATTTCTGTTTACCAATATTAGTAAAGCAATTTCAGTGAGATCGCCCATAATCCCTGTCCAAAATTAGAGGAAGAAGTCTGTTACTCAGACAGAGTGATTTCTTCTGAAAAGCTGCATAAACTAAACAGATGGACATGAATAATTCTGTTGTACTGTGCACAGAATGAAAAAAATGAAACAAAAATATGTTAAGAACTTCTTTGTAAATTAAAATGTGGATAACTATAAATAAATAAAATAATATGAAATGATAAATGTCTCTGTATAAGGAAAATAAAATGTCTGTTCTGTGACGTCACTTGCTTCCTTTACTACTTTAGGAACCTCGCGTCTACGGGAGTCGCGAGGTACTTGAATCCGAGTAGAGAGAGGCTGCGCGAAGGCGTCGATCAAAATTAATCTATAATCATCGCTCACAGGTCATTCTGCGGTATCTGCCAACAATCTGTGAACGGTGATTGATACCAGTGAGTTATCACTGTTACAGCCGCAATAGTAGTTAAGCAGGAAATTGTATGTACATGCCGGAGAGAATAATGAGCGTAAAAGCTTTCTCTAGACTTGTAGGAAAGTTAGAGTGGGAGAAGCACAAACTCATTGAGATGCATTCGTTAATTCCTTTATTATTGAGGTTTTTTTTTTTTTTCTGATCTAACTGAACCAAAACGTTTTAAAATTACATTTTTCACTTATTGCTCCTTTAAGTGTTTGGTATCACCAATAATCGCAAAAATTACGATTACCTCCTCTCTACCCTCTCATCCGGTTTCAAAAAAAAAAAAAAAAAAATATCTTGTGAACTCCCAATGTAAAGCGTAAATACTGAATTTTGTTAATATACTTCGAAATTAAGAGGTCCCAGCCAACACTGTAAGTTACAGTCTGTAACATCTTTCTTGATATTCAGTTTATCTTTTTAGGAGAATGTTATGAAATATGAATGCTATAAAATTAAATTTTATACAAAATTTTTTTTCTTAAATTTCTTTCGTAACCCTAATAATAAGGAAGATAGTAATATTATATTTTTTTGTTCTCCTTTAAACCTCCTCTTTCCCCCTTTCCTTTTATATTGAGACAATGACGAACTCTACTAACGGTTTTGAAAAATAAGCTTTACATAAAGGCAGTTTACATAAATTTATATATATATATATATATACACATATATACATACATATCATTTTCAACAGGGCGTATTTTAGCCTCTTCTGTGTTGGTTCGGTTAAGAGCCGTTTAAACTCTTCATTCAGAAAATAGATATAATTAATAATATGAAATATGGTGGAATATTTATCTATTCTATTGGATAAGCTAATATGCTTATCTGTTCAATGGAGTCAATGAGGCGACATTGATTAAGCTCAAGTTGTTGACAAGATTTGTCATCATCAACTCTATGATTTTCCATTAATGGTGGCCTGCGTGATGAATATGGTACCTAATTGGGTGTCCAATATCTCAAGGCCCGTCAATGCTGTCCTAAAATATTTTAACACAAACTATAGAGTGTATAAAATAGTCCTGACTGATAACGAACACCGCCCGGAGTTCGTTAACTTGTACGCTATCGTGTTTTAGGACAGTTATGAGGGGCCTTCAGTTATTGGGTGCACTTAAGCTATGTTTTGAGTAAATTGCAGATAAAAATAATTGTTATCAACTTTTCTAATATGGAGTATTTTACCAGTATCAGTGGAAAAGTACTTTTAATAATAACATTAATTATTATATACTGTTATTAATAATTAATAACAGTAATAATTAAAACATTTACTATAAACAAATCAACTTTATAGGTAATTCTGCATATTTAATTTATTATTAACAATTTAACAGGAATACAACATTATTTTCAGCTTTTCATATTTACCTAAGCTTAGTAAGTACAATTGACTATTTACAGATCTCTAAAATAAGTAATAATTTGCAATGCCCTCCTTGGGCATACTGTTTGTTAGAATTCCCTCGTCTTAAGGTAAAGTCTCTCTGCAGCATGAATTCCCTTGTACAAAGCCAGAGAGAGTTAGCGTCAGCCTTGTCAGTGCAGAAGGCGCGTGCTTAGTTAGTTCGTGAGGACAATTAAAACATCAATTGTGCCAAAGGTGTTTATTACATTTAGCTCTAAAAGGCAGCTGAGAAACCTTAACGAACTCATTGATCTTGGCCCACATCCTGTGCCCATTAATTTCCTCGGTGGCCGTACGTACGCTCGGGATTAAATGTGTTCCGCTGAATTAGAAGAAAGAAAAAAAAAAACGACACGGTCAGTGTCCAAGGCAAGGTCGACAACTCGGGAGTGAGGGGTACAGCATGGTTTTAATTGAATCCTTCGAGCACATTCCAAAATTATATTGGACTATCTCTTAGCGCGATAGTCCAGATGAAAAGATTTCTTATAGTCCCAATTGAACATTAATCTAGAATAGACGTCTTGGCTAATCTATTGATAAGAATTTTAACTTGGATCCTAATGCATGTAATCCGATTCCGTATATAATAATCATATAATCATTTATGAAAACTTCGCGCAAACTCGGGCAACGACAATATGTCCGAGGCTTGTAATACAAATTTGTAAGCTATTTAATAATAATAAAGCTTCTACTTATCAACCAATCTATGTTATTGCATTTTAATCTTTTCTAAGCTTGAAAAGATGCTTCGGCAGAGTATAATCTTTTCTTTGTGTGTGTGAAATTTAAGCTTATACATAAGATATAATAAAGTAATAAACAATTAATGAGAGGGATTATAATAAAAAAATCTATCTGTCCCAGCCAGGAATCGAATCTGGATCTTCTGCTATCCGGGCCGGTGTGCTTAACCATAATAAACCACAACCAAATAAATATTTATAAATAATAAAGTAATATATATTAAGAAGAGCCCGAAAGTTATCGTGTATAATTTATAAGACGTAATGTAATTAAAGACAAATGTATTCATGTACACATTATCAGAAGCTAAATGTAAGAACATGTATAGGTATTACTAAATATAGGTATAGGAATAGGTATCACTAGGTACAAGTATAAATATCTTTCTAAAACCTTAGTACTTGAGGTATATAGGTATAAGTATAAATAGGTATGGGGATAAGTATAGGTATAACTAAGGTATAAGGTATATGTATATCTAGGCATAGGAATAACTAGTTATAGACATAACTAGGTATTAGTATAAAATAGAATTGTTAATTTATATCACAATAAAATTTTTGTTTAGTGAGTGTTGTAAGTTGTTTTTGTAATAATTATTGTTGGTCCTAATTGTAAAGAAACGAAAGATCTTTTATTCCTCGAAGGATTTTGTTCGTGGACGAGGCGAACCACGAAGGCTGTGTCTGGAGCCTACTGTGAAAGGGACCTGGTGTCGAAATTGTAGTAGGATGGCTTTTAGATGGGCCTGACCCTTTGTACTCAACGCCTTGGAGAGGATATGGCGCAACACGCCGGACTTGGCCGACATTTTGACGCTGACAGCAGACATTCGCCTCGGAACAGCTGTAAAAACAGCCGTTATTAATGGTTTCCCTGCATCCCTTCCCTATGGGGGGAGGGTAATTGATTTTAAAAAGTGCTTATCTCTCACTCGTAGCACGAATATAGTACTTACTCGTACTAGCTTTTAAGAGCCTATGACCTTTTGCCTTAAGGGTTTTAGAAGGATATTTATAGAATATTTAAGAGGGCAGTCCGCAATTGCATGGTCCATGGTATTTAGGTAAATGCTTCTTTCAATAATCCCTTAGAAAATACTCAAAAAAGTGTGTCACGCAGAAGCAGTGTAATATGAGCGTATTTCTCATGTTTATTAAAAGATTGATGTCAATAAGAGTAAATGATATTAAATTAAATTTGAAAGTCGTACCATGAGATCAAAATGTATGTCCACTGAAGTATTGTCTAGACTGAATGATGAAAAGTTATCTTAGCCAGACGGTTACTGGGCTCACCAACTAAGTTACATTCGTATATTTCTTTCTTAAAATGCATTTCTGCAGAAATTGTCAGAATGTCAGAAAATTACATTTTACACATAATATAGCCTATATTTTTACCTAACTCAAATAAAAAATAAGATATTACAATTAAGATTTTTTTTTCTTATTAGAAAGCTCCAAAAACTGAATATGGTACCTATAGAATAAAAGTAGAGATACCCCAAAAGACTGGAAATAACATCATTCCTAATATACGTTTTTTTTATATAACTATTATTCAATATATTATTCAATAATTCCATTTATAATCAATTTTCTCAATATTTTCATAACTCTGAAAATAACGAAGATATTTAGAATTTAAATTTTGGTCCCACCCAAATCCTTTCTTACCCCGGACCTATTTCATCCATTACGAAAGTCATCCAATGGTTTGCAAAAAGAAGCTGTTTTCAATGGAAGCAAAGAATTTTGTTTCATAATAGAGAAAGTAAAGACAAAAATACACCCGTAAAAGATTTTCTAAATGTATGACCTAGTACCAAACTAAATAGGTTAATTTCCCTTTGAAATTAAGAAAAATTAATTATTGGAAATGAATTGAAACAATTTTTTTTAATANCATCTAGACAAAGAGAAATTTCAGATTTTGAATTGTTATTTAAATAAATAAATATTCAGGTCTTCGGCTGTATCTGAAAGGAGATTTTCTACCAATAGGACTTCGAATCCTGTCCAAGTGATAGTAAGATAGCATTTAATGAAATAAAAAATTTTCTATTAATGAAATTTAGTCATGCAATCTAGTTTTCAGCTTCATGTTTCTCAGTTATCCATCAAAATCGGAAAATCACATATACAATTTTTATTTTCTGTTATTCAACTATTTATTTGGATTTTATTTAGCCACCATTTTGAAATCATTTTTGTTGTAAGATATAATTATTATTTCAGTACTAGAATTACCCAACCTATATATTTTATACAGTATTTAAAATAAAATATTGCTTATTTGTTAATCAGTTTTTTACTATGGTATTTGATTAAACAGTGTTTTTTTTTGTTCTTTTTGCATGCCTATTTTTGAGATTGTTTTTTAAAAAATCAATTTTAAAAGAAACTTTAAAGAAAGTATGAAAATCGCTTGATAAGGATCCGAAAAAAATATCATTATTTAAAACTATTAAATATTATGAATCTAAAAAATGATATCCGTTATTTTTAAAATAGGAATTGTCGTTAACTATAAAGACACAGTATAAATGCAGATTTCATGCAATTTTTTTATTTTTTTTTGTATGTTTCTCCAAGTTCTGAGTCCAAGCACTTTTTAAAATAAGAAGAACTGGAGAAAAATACTCTAATACGTCCATTATCTCTCCAGATCTCAAAAAAATACATTTTATTTTATTGTATCTAACAATAATATATCACAGTTTAGCGGGTGCAATTTTGAGTTATGAATTGGGACTTGTTTATTCATAAAATAAATATTTAAGAAGTTGCTAAACGAAATTAAGCAATTAGGAGCGAGGATTTATCTGCGGTAAACTTTTAATATTACTTCCTATAAGGCGCAAGTATTTGATTTTTAAATGTAAATTGTCATATCCCTTCCAAATGCAAATTACAAGTCTGGGATCGTTATTGAGGAAAATTGGACGAACAGGAAGATAGATTATCTCAAATGTCAAGTACAAAGAAAAATTTTAATCTTGGGCGCATATAATTAATTTTAGATAAATAAATCTTGTCTCAGATTTATCCATTATTCATTTTATAATTACGAAGGGTTCTTAAAATTTTCTAAATACCTAGTTTTTTTTTCTTTTTCTAGGGTGTTTTACTCTTTGGAAATCGGTTTTAACGTGTGGAACATGACTTTTGTCCACCCTTCCGGTCTATATTTAAGTACTGATAATATAAATGATACAGAGAAATTTAGATTGGGTTTTGATACGATTTTATAGATATCAATCTAGATTTTATCAATACTTCGATAAGGTTTTTTTTTTTACTTATATGACATGAACACACTCTAAATGCATTAGTGTTGAGAGCAACGCAATGTGTGTAAGTTTTGAATGCCACTTGCCGAGGAGGATGAGTGATTGTACTTAGCGTCAGGTAATAGTGGACAATTATGCGGGGACGTTCCCTGCACAACGCCGTCCATTAGTCTTCCAGCTTTGACATTTAACTAAACACTGCTGGAGCCAACAGCCGCCAACCATTAGTTAGCGCAGTAAAACACAGGCAATAAATTATTCTGCGGCTAGATTGATTCGTTCTCCGCTGATCGCGACGCACAACCCGATTGGAATGTTTCTCCTTCGTGGAGAGTGATCTTCGCCCTGTGCCGTTCGCGTACCAAGTGACAATAGCCCCTCTACGCGTGGACTGCATTAATAAAGTGAATTTCTCAGCACCCTGTATAGAAAATTCCCTAGTCCTTCAACGTAAACTTATGAAGGAGTGTAGGGAGCTGATTCGATACCCATGCTTCCGGTAAAACTACCCCATCTCCTATTCAATCAGTCCACGTATGCAAGTATAGATATTTGAAGCAATCAGGAGTATTAGTACATAAGTCAGGTAAATATGGATTATCTGGGCAATAAAGGTCAACTAAAGAGGAATTTATGTATATATATATAGATTCGTATATTTCTTTCTTAAAATNCTTTCTCTAAGAAGCTTCACTTTTCTGTAATTATCTTTATCTCAGGTCTCGATTTGTATTTCTTCCTGCACGCAAATCGCTAGTTTTCTATTTCTTCTCTCATCCAGAATCTTCCCTATAAGCATTTTTCTATTTTACTCTTATAGTTATTTATGAGGAATACAATTTATTATTTTCTTTACATGATCTGTAACTAAGTCATTTGGTTCTATATATTTTTTCATTTTATTTATTGAAGCAAATCATATTATTCATGTTTAGAATTAGTTTGTGACATGTTTAATGCAAATTGAGTCTTGAAGTAACTTGGGCCAGATTCTATTTTTTATGATGAATGTTATTATTTTCTTTTTTCTTTCATTGAGCTGATTTTAATTAGCTTATTTCTTATTTCTTAAAATAACTTTCATTAACTTAATTTTTTAGGCCAGTATGTGATTGTCATTATAATTGTACACACTAGTGAATAATTTTATTTATTTATATGTGGAACATATTTATTTCATTTGCTTGTGGAACTTTGTTTAATCCGACTGGAGAGTTATTCATGCGTAGGAGGGGAACCTTCCAGCAGGAATACGAGCACAGTCTGGATTAGGTTGATGGAATTCGGGTTCGAATCGGAATAAATGCCTGCTCCCCTAGGGGGTGATAATAAATCCCACCTTTGTGTCGTGGGTCGAGGAATGTCTGACTCGTATCACACCACTAAAACCCAATCTTTTATACAAATATTCTCTGAAACGACCAATATTCTCTCTGGATCATATATACACAAACTGTATCCACATACGCGTTTAATTTCAAAAAATATTATTTTTAATTTTGAAAATCAAATGTTTTATTATAAGCAATTTCATAAGTACATATATATGTGTGTGTTTGTTTGTAAACGCACGCGACTAGCTGATAACACATTGCGACTGACTCGAAATCTCAAGGCAACTAACGTTCATAGATCAGAAATACAAGCCCCCCTCCATCGCACCGCCAGCAACGCCATTTCTCCCACCCTCTGACCTCAGGGGCCACAGAATAAGGTCAAAAATGTGGTTCTTTCAAATTTATTAAGATGTGTGTGTTTGTGACATCTGAACGCGGAATTTAAAAATACAAATTAATACTTGGTATTGAAGCTTCTATTTGTTAGGTATTAGAACAGCTCGTAACTACCAAGAATATTTACAAGAAGAGAGGTTATAAAATAGATCAAATTGAAGAAGAAAAAAAACATAAGATATAGTACCTGTAAAAGTTTAATTTCTAATCATAATGATAATTATTGTTAAGTAATCCCACATACCATTACTTATTTGAATTGTACAGGGAGCCACAAAATCTCACTACCTCATCAGGTATTTATAATTACCTATTATTCATATTAATAACGAAATGTGGGATTACTTTACCACAATTATCATCATGACCTCAGCAGGTAGAGGGATTTTTTTTTTCTGGCTCCCTGTATTATTAAAATTAATAAATTTCTAATGATTATATTTTATAATCTTTTTATTTAAAACGCATTTAGAAGAAGATTTTTTCAATAGTAGATGATAAGTACCAATTTATGTATAAATTGACTACCTGTTCATAATTAAAGGTCTAAAATATTACTTTTCACCAGTATGATGGGTTAAGTTATACCCTATTGTGCAGGATCTTTGTGCTTATTGAATATCAGCTCTGATGGTGGCTATGATAACAGATTTATTAAGTTGTGATAAACTGTGAAATGTACGAAATAGCGATGGTTACATACCGAGAGGAATGTTGCTCTTTGTTTTTCTACTCTCTAGAAATAATTAATATATCTTAATAAAAACTGGAGCTAGGGAATTTGAACTATTAAACTCAATTGTGAGTGTAACACTTTTTGGTTGGGTGAAAGTAACCTACTACTCAATTCACTCGGTAACGTTGAGTATGTTGTGTGGCTATGGGTCTGGGGTGGGGGCACCAGTGGGTGGTCTTCCCCCCCCCCCTATTACCCTCACATTAGGTAACAAAGGATCTATTACAGGACGATAAAAAATGTCCGCCGCAAAGGAAAGGAAAAAATCGAATTTCAGAGCGTCATAATTACGTAACATTTACGCTTAAAATTTGTATTACACGAACGCCATATATATGTGTTTCGACTTTGTTTTTTTTCATAATTAAGTTTATTGCAGAAAAAGTTATTTTATATCAAGTATCTAAAGATATAAAGTTTAAAAAATATCTGCGAATGTTCGGTCTCTAAAATAATTCTAACCATTTTCTGGGTTTTAAGGATACACTTACTCTTTATTAACGAATTTTATTGTCACGGAAAAGTATATTGATTCATTATTATAATAATAGCAGATTTACTTTAAGAAAANGGAAGGAGACGTTGGCTGATGTAATGTATTGGCAACGTTATGTATCTAATGAGTTACAATGAGTTACGCAAAATGTAAGGTTGCGGTTTATCGCTTAAGGTTATGTATTTACATGAATACGACTACTTAGTATATTTATTGAAAGCAATGTTTACAATGTTTAAAGAATAATACTAATGATCTGTAGCTTTCACAGAAATTATATATATATATATTCTTAGATGGTTTTAGTTGGGGTTCGGTCAAGGTAGATCCAAAAAATTCTATTTCCCACGGGTGTAGAAGGAAAATTTATACTTTAGTCATGGAAATGTGAACTTAGGGACAGGACGTCCTCTCTCATCTTCATGATAGGTAGGTGCGGCAAACTACTGCTTTAATGTTATTCAATATTTTCTTGGCCAATAAGTTGTTGTTTGCATGTTTTTTTTCAAATTGTTTTTTTCAAAATTGTTTCAAATTCCCTTACATAGCTTTCTACTTTCATACTCTTGATATCACATTATATTATTGCAATTCTCTATTAATTTCATTTAAATTATGATTGTATACTCATGATATTGTATTTCTACAGCCCTGAAGATGGCTTGCAATATAAGCCCAAACGTTGGCAGATAATCCTTTATTAAAAAATACATTTTTTAAATTTGTGTTTTTTGGATCTACCTTGACCGAACCCCAACTAAACTCATCTAAGAATAATATCTACGGTAAAAAAAAAAAACTCTCCTTTTGAATATATATATATATACTTTTTGCGCTCTTACGTCTACCATTTGTTTTAAAATGACAAATTTAATTTCCGTATGTTATCTTGTTTTTACAATTGTTAGATAATGTTCAGGTAGGCTTCCAAGGTATTTAGGAATAATCATAAATATTTTGTCCGTGCTTGACCATTTAATAAATTCACTTTTTCTCCAAGCTTTCGCACTTCAAAGTGACGGTTTTTTCAGTGCTGAAAGTCTAATAAGCTCATTCCCCAATCAGCCCTGTAGAAGCCATCATTTGATGTGTGGAAAGTAACTTTACTGAATGGTCAAATCCCGAAGATGTTTTTATGAGTATTGTTGGATAATGTGTTTATACTGATAGAGAAGGAGGGATTATTAGCAAGAAAATGCTAATTTATAGGATCTAGTACACGAAAAAAAATTTTCTGCACAACACTATTTATGAAGAATTTGTATTAAGTAAAATATTTGAGAAATATTGTAAATTTGAATTTTAAGAGTGAGAGTTCTCACTTTTAAATTATATAAATTAAACGCGATGTTCAGACTTTATATTGCAAACCGGAGAATGAATTCATGTATGACTGAAATGAGATTTGGGAGTGGGGGGAATTTTAAGAGAAGACTAAAATTTATATTCATTATACTCTCGTTATAGTTCGAAAGTTTATTTAACAGAATAGATATAAATTTATTTAACCGAGGTTGATCTTTTTCAAAGTCTTTTCAAAGAAGATAATTGTGAATGAAACTCCTTGGCTGATCTTTTACATAGATCCTCTTTCCAGACTTTGAGGTTTTATGTTTCATCTCATTGTCCTCTCAAATTTTAAGATATAATTCCTCTCTAACTCTTATTCACTTTTATTTGAGTGAAATGACATAAATCTGCTTAGTTTACATTACTCTTGCCTTACTGACTTTAATTGAACGTTAGTAAAACAATAAATAACTACCAGTTTGCCGATATCCATGATGACTGAACTATTTTGAACAATGGTCCTCATTTCCGAACAGTAACAAGAGCCCTTGAAGCCTAAATTTGCACAAAATTCGGTAGAGGCCACTTCTCGTCCTATCAGTTATTATAGTAAAGCCTTCGCTTTTAGGAATAAACTTTCTACAACAGAGAAATTAATGGTAGTCTCCGAGGTACTTTTCGTTGTCAGATAAACCTCCACTTTATAAAAAAAAGCAATTAACAGAAAATATATTTGAACATTTTTTTTTTTAAATTTTAAATAAAGGTTTCTTTACTCTGGGGTGCCGCTAAGCCTTCCAACATCCAACGTATTCAATCCTTCCAATCCAAAATCCTAAGAGTTATTGCAAATGCTCCATACTACGTCTCGAACTCTACCCTACATCAAGATTATAATATCCCATTCGTCCAAGACTTCATCTCCACTCGCTTCAAGCTCCTCCACTGTAAACTCCAATTTCACCCTAATCCATATGCCCACTCCCTGTCATCGGACTCCAACCCCTATGATCCACCCCGACGACTAAAAAGAAGATGGCCCCGTGACCTCCTGGGGACATAATCTGTAAATAAATTGAGAGTGGTGTCATTGGTCACCTTCTCTCCTCATGT
>KZ806895.1:727781-745331 GCA_000696205.2 Oncopeltus fasciatus | reverse complement strand
ATTTAAACAGCTTGACAATGTCAGCTCCTCCGAGCATGAGCGATATATTCGTCGGCCTCGGAGGTTGGACTCTCGACACTAGTGCGGGGAATTTAATAACTTATCAGACTTGTCCCGGTAGCATAAGTGGTAAATGCACCGGCCCGGATAGCAGGGGATCCAGGTTCGTGTCCTGGCTGGGACAGTTAGATTTTTTATTCTGTTCCCTTGCACTAAAAATTATATAGAGAAATATACATATAAATATATTGTGGGGACGTTTTTTAAATATATAAATGAAACAATTAGTATTTTGGACTGTAAGGCAGACTGATACGAATAAATGGCGGAACAAGTCAAAACAAGAATTTTAAAAATACTTTTCCAAATTTCTTGGATTGTTTCTTCCGTATCGAAAAATGCGTTCAGGGCTCTTCTCACTGCAAATTTTACCAAAACTCAGTTTGAAATTTCTGCTTAAGCGCTATATGGAAGTCTACAAAGCTTCTAATTTCTCGAACCGTAGTTAACCATTAATTTTGAGAAGAAGAATTTGACAATTGACGTCTGAATAATTTCTATCGTTTAAACCACCAGAAAAATTTATAAAATTTAAAACAAAAATGTATCAAGTTTGAGGAGGCAATAGCATAAGCAGTTAAAGTGTTGAAGCATTAACTGTTAAGGGGACAGTGTTCAACAGTATTTTTTTAGTATAGTTTCACGTAAGCCAAAATATTATTCTTTTATTAAATAGGTTCTTAGGATATTTTAATTGTTTCCGAATGCTCCATGCCGTCACAAAGTTCAGGAAGGCACGTAAAGTAGTTGACCTTGAGACAGTTTCAAAATACCTTTATAAATTCATGCGAGGTTGGTAAAATGTAGTATTCCGACGGTTAAATCACGTTGGTTCCAAGAATACCACTTTTTCCTGACGACATAGAGTGATCGTAAGTGATGTAAAATGTGGAAATGAATATGCAATTTTGTAGCTGTTGAAAATTTCACTGATTAAAAATAAAGTTATAGAAAATTTGCGAGTCAAAAAGCGTTGTAATAAGTAAGCCAGTTGACTTGAGACACACAAAAAAAAAACTTTGAATAATATGTTTCTATTAATTTTTATATCATACATTAAAATAGTTTAAATTTCGTTATATAAAGCCCTTTTGGTTCCACTTTATGAAATCATATAATTCAAAGTTGTTATAACAAATTTAATAATTTCCGGAGCAGAGTCTAAATCTGACGGATTGAGTTTTGTATATCAGAGCCCCTGATCAGATCACGGTTATATAATTCCAGCAACGCAGTGCTGCATATTGGCACAAGACGTTTCAGGCGCCAAAAACTCCACACTTCGTTAATTTAATATATTTTATGTATGGTAAATTGCAAGGCAATAAATATCTCCTATTAACTTTTTATTAAACATAAAAGCAATATATGGGTCAAAATCAATTAAACTCATGTGTGTTTTGATTAACTCAAAATCAGCTTCCTTTGACGCCTGACAAGGATTGATTAAGAGTAATCTATCTAATCGCAAATTTTCAAGTATACATTTTTTTCTATATTTAAAACAAAGTAAATCTGTTTGCTTGTGTATATATATATATATATACATACTATTTATCACTCTTCTATTTTGATTTTTGAATTCCTTTCCTGACATGTTTTTACATATTGGTTCTTTTCAAGGAGTTTATTTCAATATAGTGAAAAATATGCTTTTAGTTAATATTCATACATTCAAAACATTTTAAAAACAGTTAATTTAAACCTCCAATAAATCAATTTAAGCAAGAAAGTTCAAATTAGTTCTGGTTCTAATTTTTAAATAATTTTTTTTAATTATTAAATTCTACTTATCAATAAAATAATAAGGTTTATAGTTATTGAATAATATTTTTTTTAACATATTAACCTTTTATTACTAATTCAATGTATACTTTAAAACTTCTGCATACACACACACCTATCCNAATAACATATATAATATAAAAATAGAAAATATTTTACTAAAGGGCTGAATGTTTTCCTTATCGACATGAGAAATCAACTTAGCATTGACTCTTATTTGTTCTGTTTTAAATGAAACAGAGTGCACCAACGTGACAGACCTCTGATGCTAGCTACTATTGAGAATATGGATTTTGAAAGAGTCGTGTAAATGGAAAATATACATGTCCCGATCTAGTCTCACTATTCAGCGAGGCAAGATTGATGTGTCCCGGAACTTATTCAAGTCAGAGCGAGAGTGGTTCCTGACAAGAGTCGATGCATTGAGTAATGTCGAGAGAATTTCCCCACTCACATTCTGAGCAGGTTGTATGTCGGGAATACTATATACTCCTTCTTAAATCCCCCTCAGTATATAATATTTTGTCATTCATGAGTTCTATACAGTTATCAGTTTAGTGCCTCTTTTTACGGCTCTAGGGATCTATAGCAACTTCAGATATGTACTTGTGTACGCTCGACCAAACCTCAAAGACCTGTCATACGCATAAACACACATGCACACATTTTGGTACGCATTAAAGTTGCTTTCTCTGCTAAACGTGGAGGATCTTAGATTTTTTGTAAGGGTATGCTTCTTTAGATGAGTTGTAAGTAGACTGACAGAGAATTAACCTTCTCCAGGCTCAGGACAATGCTTAATCTCCAATAGCTCCTTCGTGACGGTGCAATGCTTAGACTTAAGGATGGTGGAACAATGCTTCGTAGCTAAGTTCTATATTTGTATATAGAGTACTCTGGTTGCTGGTTATTGTTATAGTCATAGGAAGGGTGTAATTTTCTCCACCAGGTCTTTTAAAATTTCCTATTTCTTTTATAGTTCATGATTTTATTTTTATTCTAGAGCCTTTCAATGAATTCAAAACTAAGCTTTAACCTATGCAAACATAACTATGAAAAGAGGGATAAATAATAATCCTGTCCTCTTTAAGCGTTTGAAATGATAAGTCTAAAACAATTCCGTATACCAGTAATTTTAATAAAGTATAAACTCGATTTAAAGCGACTGAAGCTGCCCGAAAATTATCTAATTTTTTTGGGCAAATTGACTGAGATTGGAAGTTTTGCCACATCACCCCATTCCCCTCTTTCACCTACTGATCAACACCTGTTTAGATGTCTGGATAGCCATCTCAGATAGAAATGTTACGTCCACCAACAAGCAACCTACTATCAGCATTGAACGAGTTTTTTTATCACTAAAAGTTAGTTTTTTTAAAGAAAGAATTAGGGATTTATCATTAGCATGAGTGACATGAGAAAATATTTACTTTCAATTTAGTACTCTTAAACTTCATGAATTCATAATATAAGTTTAATTCATCAATAAGAAAGAAGGAATCTTTCAACTTCTATAAAACTAATAAATCAGCCTAATTTAGTTTGATGTTTCTTTCTTTCCTCATCTATCATACTTGATAAACATTTGTCTTAAATAAAACACATTTAAATATAATATGAAAACTAATGTAAGGAATGAAGATTGAGAGGAAAAAGTAAGTACTTCAGTCATTGGAAATAAGTGTGCGTAGTGGTGGTCTCTAGTGGCAGGTCTTTCAACTGACAGGAGCTAGTGAGAGCTTTCTCCACAAGATCGTGCTTGTGAGGTATTCTACCCGCTTTTATCGTCTCACATTGCGACGGGGTTTTTCGTAATCTTAGTTTTTTTGTTTTTTTTCATAGAATAAATAAGTATTAAAGCATAGAGTTTCTCAATTCTCTGTTCTGTTATATATATATATGTTTGTGAATTGAACTTGAAATTCAATATTTTCTGCTTAGGTATTGTGAAACACCCTATGTATTAGCTATTTCTATTTTAAATAAGTGATTCACAACTCATTACCTTGATTTTCATTTGTAAAATTATTGGTATAAATTCCATACAAAAGCTAAATCAATAGATAGAAATAAACAGAGAAATATCATTTTCTTCAAAAGTAACTATGACATAAATAAAATAAAACTATTTTAGATTTTTTTTTAAAAAATCTGTGAATTTATGGATACTATTTTAGTTTTTCATATTATTCTATTAATTTTTCAATGAATGTTTTCATAATTTAAAAGGAATGCAGCTTACCATTGGTACTGCTATATAGATATCATTATATAATTTATAATTACAACATCTAGATAAGTTTCTATACTTTCACAGTTTATTCTATTCTTCAGATATGCAGCAACTTTCATAAAATTACTCAATTGTTTCCTTTTTATTTACGTTTTTTTTTTCTGACATATGCCTAAAGAAGGTAGGGTCTAAATAGACCCTCCTTAGATAAAAGGGTTAATACCCTTCCTAACTTTTTTCTAAACACCCATAGCATTTATTTTTCCATAATAGCTGCCTAGTGCGTTCCTTTATCCCTCAGCGTTAGGCTTGTAAGACCAAAATTGATTCCCTCGGCTAAATCGGCACCCCTAGATAAGTGGTTTCCCTGTTTTTTCACAATTATAATATTATATATTAATATTTAATTTTTTCCGGGCATATTTATTACTTTATAATAAAGCTATAAAATGGATGACATTAAAAGAACTTTGTATAGTGGTTGATTCTCATGAAAAATATCTGGTTCCTATTTTCAATAATCTATTGGCTTGCACAACAGAGCTGCATTGCGGGTCAAACAAACCTTAGTGCTCAGAACATTATCCTTTGAGCTTTAATGACCCGGAATTCAGGAAAAAGACTAGTAACTAAACTAATTATTTCGAATTATAGCACTCGATTTAATGAGTTATTTTCATGCTAGAATCAGCTTTCTTACTAATGTATCTTACGTGTGCATTATTTATGATGATCTAATGTATGTAAGAATACACTTAATAAATTTATATAAAATATTGATTGAGTTTTAATTGTATTATTGTGTTGAATATTACAACAAAAAAAATAATTAGGCAATGTTATTATTTAAAATTAGCTATTTTCTAGTAATCTATTCTATATTTTCCATATCCATTCCACTAACTGTTCCAAATTTCATAGAATCCTATTTTATTTTTGCTATCTCTTTCCAAGGCAATTTCTTTCTTACTTTCTTCTAACTTAATAACGAAGGTTAAAATCCTTAATTCATTGGTTTGTTCTTTGATGCTGTCACGTGGTTAAACACTTTTTTACATGATCTACAATCTTTTCATGGACAGAAAATATTTTAACTTTTCTTAGGGAGCACACACAGACACAAACATATATATATATAAAGTATTATCAAATACTTATCAAAATAAGTATTATCAAATAATTATTAAAGTATTCCATTATATATCGAAAAAATAATAAATAATAAAGCTAACAGGTTATGATTCGGAGCGGTCCCTCTGAAATTTCTTTAGGCCTTCTTCTTCAATAATTTGACTGTGTAGGAATTGTCTTGATAAGTTTCACTAATTTTATTCCTTCTCTTAGCAATTATGGTTTATGCCCTATAATATGTACGACTTCCTATAAATCAAATTTTCATATTTCATACTCAAAGGCCTCTATTGTAAATAATTTTTTTTTTCATATATCCCATTTAATAACAATATTTTAATAGACGTTATCCTTCACCAAATTTAATGTTCGGCATTCACTCATTTATGTCTTATTTCCTATGAATGTTTCTTATAAATTATCTCAGTTATTTCAAATTGAGGGAGGGATATACATGTATTTATACTTAAGTAGATTTGAGAAATGGACTGAAACATATAACTGGACATTATTTCGATTATTTAATATTTAAGGTAAATAAGAATTGCTACATTTTAAAGGATTTTATTATCGAGAAATGCTGTGAGTATTTATGTTACTATTCTGAGGTTTTTGGGATTAGTGGATTTTCCGTTTCAGGAGTAGTTGATATTTCCGTCTTGGAAGGTTATTCTGCTTTAGAAGTGGTTAATACTTATGGGGTGGTTGGTTCTTTTGCTTCTGGAGTGGTTGATCATATAGGGTGGAAGGTTCTTTTGTTTCAGGAGTAGTTGACATTTTTGGGGTGAAGGTTCCTTTGCTTCTGGAGTGGTTGATCATGTGGAGTGGAAGTTTCTATTGTTTCAGGAGTGCTTGACACTTATGGGGTGGAGGGTTCTTCTGTTTCTGGAAGGGTTGACACTTATGGGGTGGAGGGTTCTGCTGCTTCTGGAGTGGTTGATCATGTGGGGTGGAAGTTTCTATTGTTTTAGCAGTGGTAGACACTTATGGGGTGGAAGGTTCTTCTGTTTCTGGAGGGGTTGACACTTATGGGGTGGAGGGTTCTGCTGCTTCTGGTGTGGTAGGTTCTTCCGTTCCAGGAGTTGTTGTCACTTCTTGTGTGGAAGGATCTACCGCTTCAGTAGTGGTTGCCACTTCTGGCGTGGTGGGTTCTTCAGGCTGGGTTACAGGGTCGACTGACGGCTCTTCAGATGCAGTCGTTGGTTCCGGTCCTTCAGTTGTCGTTGAGGGTCTTGAGAAGATACTGTCAATCGCCTCGAATATGGAGTCGCTGATGTTAGTTGCCTTACCGAAACCAGCGTCGGACAGGGAGGATACAGCGCCGATGGCAGCCTGAGCCTTGTCGTTTCCCGCCTCTATGGCCGAGGTTATCTGAGCGTCAACTCCAGCAAGAGCAGTCTGCAAAAATTATTATACCAATATATGAATTGCTTCGTCTACAAACTTCTATATGCTATATATTGTACCTCAGTACCTCTTGGCCCTATTGACCCTAAAGTTGATGTAACAATAAGTAATAAATATATATGTATAGTTAAAAAAGTATTTGATTGGATAGAGATGTTAGCAGTGCATAAGTGAATAGGATAGGTCCAAGTGCACTATCTTGTTTCTTACATGAGAGATAATGGTAATTTAAAAAAATTAAAATACACAATTCACAATAGAATAATATTGTAATAAATTAAAGATAATATATATTAGAACATATTATATTATGTTTCGGACTGTCTTTAATTCGATAGATCAGTCAGGTAGATAAGCAATTATTAACATATAAGATAATATCTTACATATTAGCTATGATAGGTGATCTCATGACTTTTATCATCTCATATGTAAATAAAATTTGCTATTGGAATATTGATTTTTAGTAACGTTTGTCTATGGCCGATGTATTCAAATAAAGACCACTTTGAGGTGTGACAGTTCAATTGGCGTGGTCGTGTTTGATGATTACTGTCAAGTAGCAGTTCTCAGCAAGACGAAGGGGTCAGCTCGCTGGTTGGGGTTAATGTAATGCTTGAATTTGAGGAATTAGGAGGAAGAAGCGAGGCACAACCGATATGTGAGATGTAAATATGTATGCTGTTAAATGTTTTATCATAACTCACCAGACAATTTCTTCCCAAAACACATATATTCATAGTTATATACATTTATAATCGTTTAAATTATTTTTTAAAGTTATGAAGACAGTTAGGGAACAAAGTAATTTTATCTGAATTATTGCTATGTGGAAAGAAATACCGACTTTCATGTATTTCTCTTAAGATTTTTTTTGTTCTAATTTGGTTACTTTTAAAAACTTTTTCAATTGTATATTATTTTTATGTACCATGGTTGGTGATTGGTTGGCCGTCAATTATTCTAGTTTTTTTCTGCACTCTGAGATGTCACCATTAATTCCCCAAGAGATCTCACCTAACGCCATTATCGTCCTGATGATGACTTACAAGAAAAGCGAAACATTGGCAATAATAAAATAATTACCCAATCATTTTGAAGTATTTGAAATTTCTCATCTGGCCTAAGACCTGATTATTTCTCACGCATATATTAACTTGTCACAAAATTAATTTGTATTACTAATAAATAGCAAGTACATATTATTTTCTTCTTATGTTTGTGTTCCGGAAATTGCATACTAGTTAAAATTTAATCGGTCATAATTATTTTTAGCAGTATATAATATAAAATATAATTAATATATTAATGTGCAATAGAATAAACATTTCTGAACAATTGACAATTTACAAATAAATGAAGTACAACTTAGGAATTCACCTGAGTCATTGTACTTGCAGCGTTGATTCCCTCCTGCGCCTTATCGGCTGCACTGCCTACAACCTTTGAAACTACTGGAACGAAACTGGTAACGTCCTTAGCAAGACCTGTAAAAATAAATTGACCAAAAAAAATATTTTTGTTGATAGACAACATAAAGTAAATTGTCATGTGGATCATTTAAAGTAAATGATTAGTTGCGGGGAGGTTCACGCCAAATCAATACATGTGTTAGATAACATGGATTGACAATGGGCTAAACTGTCAAGTGCCACATAAAAGCCGAAAAGATACTTTCGGATCGATAAATTCTAGCGTTTTACATATGTGGTTCTAGAAATTAAACACTTCCAGTGTCATAGAAGTTTTTAATAAGGTGGCTTATATATTGCAGGTATTTGTGAACATAATGTTATGTAATGGATAATCCGAGTAGATTTTTCATATTCTACTTCCCTTATTGTTATTCATCACAATGATATTAGTCATTCATTCTAATAAAAAATAAACATGGGAAATCATAAGATTATTACATTTCCAAACTACTTTTTCATAAACTTTACGTTTAGAATTTAGTTTGACCGTTCTTATGCAAGAATCACATCCTAAAGATCATTCGCTCCAATCCTGATACTTACGGTCCCTTATCAGTTAATTATAAATACCGAAGATCTTTATCAGTTGTAAATTAGTCCGGTGTCTATTTTACTTGCCTAAGATGTAAACCCCTATAGAAAGTCACATTCCTCCTAGGTTGGCCGGAAGTAAATATATACCAGTTCATACCTGGGGCAGATATAGATCCTTAAGGTAATATATATATATATAGGTTNATACATGAAAAATTTTCTTTTTCCACCAACTTTATCAAAACCACTTCTCAATAAATTAAAAATGCGAATAAATCAGTTGAATTAATTTGCTTTCTTGAGTAAAATTATTTTCTAAAGAATATCTATTCTTTTCTATATTTTCTTCCTAATTTTTTTAATTTAAAGATAGGTATATAATATAAACAGTATGTCAAAATTTTTGGTAATTTCATAAAAAACATTAAATTGAAAAGAGTATATCCGAAATGTAACTAATTGGAGGTTGATAAGACATTACCACCAATTAAACACTATAATTTATTCATTTCAAAATCTATTTCCTGGAAGTCAAAAAAGGGCCAATAAACTGAGGAAATTTTTAAATGCCCAACGAATTCTTCCAGTTTTATTTTGTTACACTTTTAGAAAAATAAGCTATTAATTTTTCTCAGTTCTGTCCAAGAATCACCGTAACTTAAAAATTAATCCTTCTTGAGTCTTTCCTTTTTCTTTTTTTATTTATGAGCCAATTTAGTAACATTAATGAGAGATTTTCTGAATTCCACTAATTTCCTGAAAGATTAAATTCTTAATGAATGAAAATTTTTAACGAACTCATTTTTGTCACTACTTTACTGCTTTTTAAATGAGTGTATTTATATATATGTACTTGTGTNTATATATATATATTACCGAGGCCAATATTTTATATAATATGTAAGTTCTAATGAAATACCCATCTAATGAAACAATACGTTAGAAAATGAGCTATAGTACTGTTATACATCAAAGACAAGAAAACATCAGTTACAAACTTAATTTTTACAGCCTTTAAGCAATATTTAATGTTAATAATAATAGTTAAAAAAGATTTACACTTACCAAATCCCTGGTTTACGAGGCCAGTTGCCCCTTGAACGATACTTGAAGCCAAGCCTAGCTTAGCACTCACTTCCCTCTCCTTTAACGCGGCTTCCGTATTTACAGCTGTGAAAGTACATACAAGTACATACATATAAGTGTATAATTTAAAATTTGTGTTTAAAATGCTAAGTAAACTAAATAAATTTTTTTAAGTGAAACTAAACTAATTAGATACATTATTAAAACGATTGACGAGCAGAGACATTAACTCCTGGGAATTACATTTTCTTCAATTTTCCGTTTTCGTTGAAAAAATATATGAACCGTAATTTTTGGAAACATTTTTATTATACTCATTACATTACATGCAGTTCATTTCTTAATAAAACGAAAATTATTAAACTTCGACTACAACGAAATCTTTCTACTTTAAGACCCCATCTTTTTCTATTTCATCCCTAAAAATCTCATCCAAAGTTTTATGAAAGAAAACATTACAGGTTGAGATTTATCTTTGAAAGCCCTTAAACAAATATAAGTTTAATTAACCTCCGCTTTATTATAAATAATACATGATGGTGTATGGAAATATGGGAAATGATGACGATTACAAAAATTTTGGCTAATATACCCGTGAAAATATAGGTTACTAATGTAATGACCAATTTCAGAGGGTTTGAGAATAACATTTTTGACCAGTCACCTAAACTCCTAAGTCTAGAAAAAATATATTATTAGAAATTTATGTAAATAAGACCTTACTTTACAATTTCACTTAAAATTTGGAACTTTTAGGCTCTTTGATCGTCAATTAGAGACAAACACCATTGACTAGGATACATCAAATACAAACAAAGCAGAATTTCTTCGGTTGGCAGAAAGACATATGGAGCAGAACATTTCCTCCTTATCGTGGACTTTAGCACTACTGAGTGTCTGAATACAATGGATACATTACCCTTGGATCCTATTGAAGTTCCGATCTGCACAGCTTGGTTCGCCAGGCCCAGAGTGCCGGAGACTGCGGTCTGCGCCATTTTTATGGGATCTCTGATGAGGTGGAAGCTCTGCCCATCCCCAACCAGGAGCACCACGAGGAGAACAGCTGTAACATCCAAGTAATATTTTGAAACATTTTAAAAAAGCCCCAAAAACATTGTTCATTCGTTTTGAACAAAAACAAATGATCTTTCATAAAATTACTAAAGCTAAATATTTTAATTGGAAATTTTGATCTTTTGCGATTGAAAGCACTTTTATTGAGTAATTATTGCTTATGTAGCTACCAGATATTTGAATGAACAAATATTCCAATCGATTTCATTCGTGTGATAATCTCAAATATAAAATTAATTAATAGCAAAAAATTATTTAAATTTTTATTGTAATTTAATTGTTATTCCCACTATTCTTATTCTCTCCCAATAGTACCCTGCAAACGTAAGTCTCAACAAACAAGCTGGCTGAGCCTGATCTTGTAATCTGTCTTGGATCTGTTTTGTAATCTCTCCTTGTCTGGGAGTTGACGCAACGGTAACGTAATCCGGGTCCCTACCCCTCGTAAAATTTTAGTTGGAAGTCACTGTTTACATGAGGTTCCAAAAGATAAAGATAAAAGGTAGGCACTCTACTGAAACTCACTTTATGCCACATAAATTTTGTAATTAGAAATGTCTTTCAGTTCTATTACTGTTGAAGGCAATGCCAAAATTTCACTGCATTTTGTCCAAAATTTTAACTGAATCTTCAAAATTATTTAACATTCACTTATCAATTTATAAAAATTAAGCTCCTCCACATAAATATTTTCGCAATTTTTGAGAACTACAAAACAAGATCTATGAATTTATAACTCTTTTATTTTTAAAATTTTTTCACTTTAAAATCTAAATAACTAAAATTTTAAAATTCGTTTAAATACATATTTTATTGTGGATCTAAAAGCAATATATTTAGAACAGAGTAACTCAATAAACTTCCTTTTGACTAATTCGGGAGTTACATATAAAGAGGTGCTATATACTGGTACCACCCTATTCTAAATACCCTTTTAGTAGACCAAGGATAAGACTTTAACCCAAATCCCCATGCTTGTGAGATATATATTTATCTGTCCGATTTTGAAACGATAAACAACAAATTATGTAAGCGGATATTGAGTTTGATTTTCAAATATATAACTATAGACTGTATTTTTTAATTAAATAAATAAAAAATGTAAAAAAATATTTATGTAAGAAAGATAGAAAAATATAATATAAGGAGCTCACTCACCTGTACTGGAGGCGTACATCTCTGGAAATTCCTCAAATGAAGTAACATGACAAGGATTCTTGAGTATATATAGCTTAGGCAGACGCATGTTGACTTTGGTAGCTGTGTACATATCCACTAATTAGTAATTTCGTTTGTTAATTTGGTATTTCTGTCATGGCATTATTTGATCGCGTATTTTAATGTCATTCATGAATAATAAGGAGATGTTTCACGTTGCATAATTTATTTGGCTGAGTTCTGTCTAGGAAATAACCGTTATTCAAATCTCAGAAATTTTCTAAATTTAAGAAAGATATTCAATGCATCATGAATTGTATAATACAGTGCTAACATCTACTCGTCTATTCGTCTACACGCCATCTACTAGTCCTTTTACTATTCCTTCTACTCACCATCTACTCATCTTTCTATTTGCCTTCATCTAATCTAATCTACTCGTCTAATTGTCTTGCTACTCAGATTCTACTCGTCTACTCCAGTCTTCATTCTACTCATCTTCTGCTCGTACTAATTGTCTTTCTACTCGACTTTATATTTGCCCACTTGTCTACACACCTCATACTTTCCTACTTCTACTCTACTCAACCTTCTATTCATCATTCTAATCGTTTTACTCTTATTCATTTCGTTTACTCGTTTTTCTACTCGTCTACTCGTTCTACCTTACTCATCCTACAACTCATCTTCTATTCGTTATACTTGTATTCTAATCGTCTACTCATTTTTCTATCCGTTCTACTTCTTTACTCCTCCTTATACTCCAGTACAAAACTCGTCTAATCGTATTTATGCTCGCCTTTTACTTGTTTAATCGTTCTACTCTATTCGTCCTCCTATTCTTTTTCTAGCTGTCTACTCGTTCTTCTCCTTACCTTCTACTCGCCAATATAAATATGTTTTATTCAATTTCTTAATATATATTATTTAATATTATGTAATAAGATTTTTAAGGCGATTACAAGCAAAACAATATTTCTATATGATTTGTTCGCATGTTCTTTCTACAGGCAATTGAGGTGAATTGTGAAATTCGCTTAGTTTATACAGTGCTTATAGAGATTAATATCATTAAAATATAAAAGGCGAAAAATTCCCTCCTTAATTTTATAATGAAAAATCTAATCGTTGAAATTGATTTGTGTTACACAACTTCGATAATAAAATATAACATAACCTTCAAACCCACCTAACTTTCGTATTTATTTTTGCAGGAACAAAAGCAGAAGTGTTGACCATGGGACAAGTCCACCATTCGATCTGGACAGTCTCAGGTCAAAGGTCGAAGGGAGGATACAGAGCCTGGACAAACTTACACGAGACAGAGGTATGTCTGAAAATATGTATTTTTGCTAAGAGTAGTCCTATATCTGTATTGATTTCATTCATCTATAGCTTTACAATCTATCAATAAACCACTTTTAAATGTAATCATGAATGTACATAATTTTTCACTTCATTCATAATTTCATAAACTAGTGGGAAACACGACACATTAACTTATCTAAACGTTAACATTTCAGTCAAATCATTAAAAAAAAAAAATCAGGAAATAATTCGGTTATATTCCTATATGTTCCTCATTTAATATTTTTAAGCAGCAAGATCTTAAACTTCTAAGGACTAAGAGGGTAAAATTAAGGTTGTCCTTCAAGTTCATTGTTATGTTCCTAAATACTGTCTTAATTTCCTTAAAAATTAAATACAAAAATAAACACAAGAAAATAATTTTTTACATTTCCAATAATTTAATTTGAACTTTCTGATTGAAGTTCTTCTTATTTAACGGATTTCATGAATAAAAAAATTCATTTAAACATTTATAATAAAAAAATTCTTTAGTATCAAATATGATTTGTGTTTTATTCATGAGGTTTACACTTATTCTTTTTTATTGAATTCCAGTCAAAACTTTTCCTAGAAAATTACATTTCAAATCTATTTACATCAATAATTGAAACTCTTTTAATAACTAAAATGTATTAAACTCAAACTCGCCTTTCGCTCTAAATTTAATTTTCTCTTCCATAAATTTCAGCTATTAACGAACTCACCCAACGTTTCCCAAAAATAGTGAATTCAGTTTCTTTTTTATGAAAAATAGTGAATACTAACAAAAGTAATAACCAATCAACCAAAAAAAAAAAAATTTATATACATACCATATATACAATTTTTCTAATTATATTAATAAAGGGAGAGGGATTAAAGGAGTAAGTAATTATTAATAGCTCTGTTATTTCAAGAAGCATGAAAAATTGAATATCTTTTACTGGTG
This sequence comes from Oncopeltus fasciatus, assembly GCA_000696205.2. NCBI lineage: Eukaryota > Metazoa > Arthropoda > Insecta > Hemiptera > Lygaeidae > Oncopeltus > Oncopeltus fasciatus. The sequence continues at coordinate 731,107 of KZ806895.1, read as the reverse complement.
AAAAATATACTTTAGGAATATTTCTGTTTTGCCATATTTTTACGTAAAAACGTTTTAAGGAAACTTCTAAATATTGGCAATCGAAAGTTAGGAATACTTTCTAATTTTATTATTTAGAACAGAATTCAATTTTTTTTTTTTTTATGCATTTATTGCATATCATTAAGTAAATTATGCTTCGGCTGAACGCTCATGATCCAGTTAGCTTCTGATCTTATCTGTGTCCTTCAGTAACGAAAAAATGTCCTTCAGGGAAGAGTTTTTACTAACAAGTAGGATCCCTCATTTGGTTTCAATATTTAAAAAATAAGATGGTCTGCTTAATACTAGAAATTACATTCTTAAATACCGTTAATCATATGGATTTTTGGAAAAATAATATAGAATATAAATGTTGTAGAATAACATTTTTCACTTTGGTCTCCCCCAAATATATCGGATAGCGAAAATAATCGTAACTGTTCACTGACGAAGGGCGAGATATAGCCCTAAAAATTTTACTTATTGCATTTTTATCTTTTTGTGTGTTCACTACACTCTTTTTCTCACCTGTTCTTATTATATATATACATTTCAGAGAATCATTATGTGCATTTATGTATACAAAGATTGTCTGAGAGTCTCGTCGTGGTACCAACTGTAGCTTGATATCTCTAGGGGAGTCCATCTAATATAGAAAATGTATTACTTTTTACACTATTGTTTATACGAAATAGACCTGTATTTATCACATAATCTCCAGAATGAGGGGCGCGAAGTGATCACTACACACTCTTGCCCACCGACTTAACACGTACGACTCACTGTTAAGCCCTGTGGAATACCCACCGGACGTTGTACGTGTCCCTTCCTTCAATCCAGGTGGTTTGTTCCCACGGGACTCTATCTCGATCCTCCCGTTCACTTGAGTGCCCTTGTCAATGTCGTCCTACGGACGGAGCCATGATTTCCCGCTATGTCTGCCTGGGCCTAGGGCTCCAATCGCAACCGTTCGCAACAGTTACCTCTGGCCGTAAGTCGGATTACCACTAGTTTCTGGTGTCTGGTACACTCTGTCCGATACACTTTATTTTTCTTTTCTTTTTCCCAAATCCAAAAAATTCCTAAAATTTCTATCCATGTATAGAATGCGGTCAGTTGTTTGTTAACGCTCAAACACTTCAATTCTTATGTTTTTATTTTAGACTTCATTCGTATCATGAATGAAAATTATTTCGTAATTTTGTTCAGTAAATTTTCTTGTTCCACATTCTTATATTTTATTTTCTTACAATTCAGTATTTGTATCTAAATTTATTATGAATTTGTTGTCATAAAAATCAGTAAGTTGTTCGTTTGATTATTTTAATGGCTTTTTTAAATATTAGATAACAACTGTTTTGTTCACAATTTAATTACACTTTTTTTATAGTTAATACTTATTTACTCACTCTACTTTGAGATCGTACCAGCTTCTGCAAAATTTTTTTTTCTTTTTCATCTCACCGCATCTTATAAATCAAACAAGTATATTACTTATGAATGCACATTTTTAATGATTTTAATTTCTTGAGCTTAGGTAACTTCTGGTTAGCTGAAATAAGCAATTCATCCTACCATTTAAATAAATGTTGTGTAGAATTGATGTAAGATTTTTACACCTGTGCTACGTGTGATCGAATGTGTTATACAATCTACAACATCGAAACATTTATTTAAAACAATGACATATTTTATTTTAAATTTGTGAAAATCACAAGTAAGGAGTTTAATTAAACCTAAAAATGAGGATAATATTTATTTTATTGAAAATAGGAAAAAACTGTATATCGACTATTGGGTAAAATATTAAGTTCAACAGATATATTACTTAGAAAACCTTGGGTAACCTCCCTTTAAACACAATTCAATGTTTTAACGTAGCCTATGTGGTGGAAGGTTCCAATTTTAAACAGGTAATTTTTTTTTTTTTTTTTTTTTTTTTACAAAATTTGATATTAAACTTCTGAAATAAAGTTTTAAATAAAATAATTTTTGACCCTTTGCCTGTACTATAGGACCGGAGCGGTCGGCAAAACGAATCTACGATTGAATGTGGTGTCATTGGTGACCTTCTCTTCTCATGTGATATTCATCGAATGTCTTTTTACTTTTCATTGTAATCAAATTACAAAATGTTTTTATTTTAACAGAGTTTAATTAAAACATCACTCTAAACATCCTTAGCTCAGAAAAAGCCTCTTTTTATCGATAAAAGTCTGCCTAGGACGGGATTTGAACCCGCAGCGCCAAGATTCCGAGACCCAAAGTATCTTTGAGCTAACATGGGATTAAACTATAACTTATAACTACAAATATTTTTTTGTAGTAGTTTGTTTTTTTATTAAAAAAAAGGTCTTGTAAAAATATAAAAATTTATTTAATTCTAAAGTGTCGAGATTGAACATCTTACTTCCATGTTTTAAATTGAAATTGATTTTTTAAGAGCAGAATATACTCATTTACTCACTCTACTTTTCTGCTTTGAGATCGTACCAGCTTCTGCAAATTTTTTTTCTTTTTCATCTAACCGCATCTTATAAATCAAACAAGTATATTACTNAATTTTTTTTCTTTTTCATCTAACCGCATCTTATAAATCAAATAAATATATTACTATGAATGCATATTTTTAATGATTTTAATTTCTTGAGCTTAGGTAACTTCTGTGTAACTTAAATAAGCGTTTCATCCTACCATTTAAATAATAATCCCGTGTAGTTGTTAGTAAAGACATTTTTCTTTATTATATCTCTACAAAACTAGCAGTTCCCTACAAATGATCCAATGCACGCATGTAGATTTAGCATCTGCAATTCAAAATAATTCCTTGATGATATCTGTTAGAATCAAAGTGAGAAGTAAACATGACAAATCAAATCTTTGCTTTACATCCTCAAATGAGAGAAAATGGTAAAATGTTTGCTTCGAAAATTAGCATAAGCACATAAGCGACTCGAATAGAATTCAATAATGATGAAACCGAAAAATTCTACTCGTCAATAAAAGTTGAAAGTACTGACAATGTATTTACATGACACCATATTATAATGAGCAATTGTCCTTCTATAATTGGTCTATAATTTGTATTACAGAACTTTTTGTAAAAATTTCATCGAAAATAATATGTCAATTTTTTTTAAAATTATGATAGTATATGACCTAATGCTCATGATTTGACAATATGGCTATTAAAAGTGTGAGCGTAGCCTGCTAGTTGCAACAAAATACTTTAAGAATGTCCAAACACTTGTAATACGTAAACGAGAAGACTGGTAGATAAAGTACAAAATAGATTTTATATATAT
>KZ806895.1:706391-726263 GCA_000696205.2 Oncopeltus fasciatus | reverse complement strand
CTATTCCCTCTCAATAATTGTTTGAAATTTTCGTGGGATAAAATACCACAACTAAATTAAATATTTATAAAGAAAAAATTAAATAAATTAAATGACGAGAGTCGACAAAATGTATGACAATGTCAGCTTCCTTGAGTACAAGACGAAGTTCTCGCCTTTCTCGTAGGGTAGATTCTCGCTATGTAGAGGGAATTGAATAAGACAACTAACAAGTCCTGGTAGTATAACTGGAAAGTACACCGGCCCCAGATCCAGGTTCGATTCCTGGCTGGGACAGATAGTTTTTTATTTTCTATTCCCTCTCAATAATTGATTAAAGAATAATGTTTTAAAAGTCCAACCCAACTTCAGTCTGGCAACATTTGCAGCTTTTCCAAACGTTGCCGAAGGTCCATGAAGCATCAGATTTGAATAAAGGATTGCCGAAGGATTTACTAATCAGCGGAGTTTCTACATTTTTTAAGGGTTGGGTAATAAATTATTCATTGAATATAAAAACTTTTCACTCTACTTGGCAAAATAAAAATATCTTATCTCCTGCTGTTTTATTCTCCTGAAACCCTACCGACTGCAGTACATTTCAGGTAATTTTTTTTCCTGTCGTCCTGAAGATGGATTATGCAACACACTAACAGGCTATTATTGGGGGCGTTTTTCTGCATAAATTCCTCCTAGAAATTCGATTACGGGTTTTCTGGTCCATGGTATTGGGAGGGAGAGTTTTAGCCTGTTATTATTAACACCCTCCAGACTTTATTAGAAATTCCTAGACTATGCTTTCTTTTTTGTCACTCGTCCCTTCAAAATATCGGATTCTAACAAAATTCTTCTTCCACTAAAGAATTTTCACAGTTTGATAAACTCTTAGATTAATAAAAAAGGTCGTCAAACAGTAGTATAGAAATTAAATTAGAATTTATGTTGAGTTTTGTTATGTGCGCAGATTGGCCATGAATGGCCACGCAAATATCATTTTATGCAGTTTCTTTCTTTCTCTTTTAAAATTTCTTTAATCCTTCTGACCTTTCGAATCTTGTTTCTTTAATTAATTTTCTTCTTTTGGTACTTTAAATATTTTCTTTTACACGCAGGAACCTTTAATTCAAAAATGTTCTTTTTAAACTCTTTTTGATCCTCTACCGAATCAATCCAGGCAGTCTTTTTTCTAAATTTTGAACTTTTTTATGCTCTTTCTAGGACCTTAAATCATTCTTAAAATTACATTGTTTTAGTACAAACATTTATAAATAATCATAATATCTATTTAGGTAAATAAATTTTAAAAATATTGAGGAGACGTTAATGTCGCTGAGGCTTGTCCTAGGTCGAGAGGTTTGGGATGATAAGGGTGTAACAGCTGTAACATTCTGGTTCATTCCTAATTATGTATTCTATTATATTCATCAAACAATAAATGAAATTGACATTAATTTGTTGTTAAATTGACCAACTTAACCAGCTATTTCAAAACATATCCAAAAGTTTATAAAGAGATGGAAATATATTCAATTGTATATAGTTATTTAAAGTGAAAAGGTTTGCCCTAGGAGTAACACCTATAATACGCATTTTTTTTATATTTCTTTTTACAGCTATAGTATTCTTTAAATTAATTTTTAACTCAAGTAAGAACAAGAATTTAGATTTTTTCTGTCTTTAGACCACATCAATTAATTTCAGCCAGTTTCCAGAAAAAACTGTTGTACTTAAAATTGGTTTCGTTATGTAAAAGTGATATTTATAATATTTATATATCGATACGCATATGATAATGATTTGTAGGCGCTCTAATGACCACCATTTTTAATAGGACGGTAGACAATAGATAAAAAATGGTAGATAGAAAATTCCCTACTATTCTATTTGATGTGTCTAAGTATCTACCATTTTTAGAGAAAAAAAAATTTAGTAATGAGCTTTAATTTGTAAATAATTATAAAAATTTGCCAATGGCTAAAATTCAGCAAGTGATTGAGAGCTTAGGGGGAAAGACAATTTAAAACAGTTTAGAACACTATTTATTATATTCAACTTAATGAAAATTATATTATAAAGTATTTTTTCAATAGAACTGACAAGTATTGCACTGCTTTTAAAATATTTCCTAATATTTTACTTATCTATAATTTTCTGAGTAGTTGAGTTTAATAATAATAATTCTTACAAGAAATAATTTGCCAGGTTTTTTTTTCCTTTTTGTTGATTGTCCATCTTCTCCGGGTTGTCATCCGATGAGCAAGAGACTGTACTGAGACCCTACGGTGAAGAATTACAAGCAAGAATGCTATTGCATCCACTCCCTCACATGTGTACCTAGATATCACATTTGGGTGCAGTAGGTCTTCTGAGGCTCTCAGGTGGGTATTCCAGGGAAGTCAAGGATAGCAATTGAGGAGAGTAATGTTCTTGGGTGTAGGCATGAAATATGGAAAATATTGAGGGGTGAGGTTTTAGGGGAGGTGAGAAAAAAAAATTTCTTAAGCTTCTTTCTTTATAGTTTAGTCAAAAATAAAATAAGTCAATATGTATAAGATATTATACCTTACATTTATCCTCTGTAAATATTTTCTATTGCAAAAAAAACCCACACTATGTAAGATACACTAAGAAATTCTCCGCTTATAGTTGGTATAAGTTACCTAAGCAGAATGCAGCAAAAGTCAAAATAACCACGTACTGTTATATATCTGTCCATTTTAAATCAATTATATGAAGCCTGACCAGCTTACAGCCCCCTGCAAGACAGACCAAGCTTAAAATGATCCCAGAGTAATAACCAATTCATTTGCTCTATATATAAATAAATACAAAGCATATTAAGCATCCCAGGGCTAAATGAGAGAATACGCTCTCTGGAGGTAGTTGTTGAAGGTACTGACCTGAAGGTGGATTCTGTATGTTGTGGGGAAGGTTACTTACGCTTGGAAGCGGCCTTAGATATTTGTGCGGATACCGGGATAATGGTGCCCTTCCCAACTTGACTCCCGAGTCTGAGCACGTCAGCCAACTTTGCGCTTATAGGTGGGGCTTTACAGAGTATTACATTTATCTCCCACCACTTCTCCCTCACTCTCTCTCTCTCTCTCTCTCTCTCTCTCTCTCTCACACTCACTCACTATTTCTCCCACTCTCTCACTCACTCATTCTCTCCCCCTTCCTCTCTCTCTCTCTCTCTTTCTCTCACTATTTCTCCCTCTCTCTTACTCCCCTCCTCTTTCACTCACTCATTCTCTCCCCCTTCCTTACTCTATCTCTCTCTCTTCCTCACTCTCTCTCTTTCTCTCTCTCTTCCCCTTCCTCTATCTCTCTCTCTCTCTCTCTCTCTCTCTCACACTCACTCACTATTTCTCCCACTCTCTCATTCACTCATTCTCTCCCCCTTCCTTACTCTCTCTCTCCCTCTTCTTCACTCTCTCTCTCTCTCTCTCTCTCTCTCTCTCTCTCTCTCTCTCTCTCTCTCTCTCTCTCTCTCTCTCTCTCTCTCTCTCTCTCCCCATAAATTAATTAATCTATCTTATTTTATTATACTTTCAATCTTATAGGATCATGAAGAAATGGCCATCTCTATTTATCCCCACTATTATAACATGCATGACAGTGTTCTGGGTATAATAATGTTCTGGTAAATGCATTAAAAGCTCTGGAAATTTTAACTAGCCCGCCGCGATTAATAGACCCAAACGGATTCCTTCGTCTAATCGGACTCATCAAAAATAAGAATTTATGTCATTATTTATTATTCTTAGTATTCAATGAGGATACATTTTTATTTTGATTATGTTTATTATACTATATTATCCTGCAACAGAAGGAGCCTACTTTAGCTTAAGCGGGCAATTTTGCAATGTTTACTTGTATTGCGGGCTTAAACTACACTATACGCCGGAGTTTATTTTGGCTGCTAATTTCAGTTTAATTAAACCCAGCTTAAATAATGAACTCACACATTTCTATTAAGCATATCTTTTTTATAAGTTTATGATTAGATAAATAGGATACTTTCTGATATCATTATGACTCATAAATTAAATAGTGTAAATATAATAATGATTTGTGTATATAATAATAAATAACAAAATATTTAACGCTCCGTATTCCTTTATAAACCTGTTTAATTCTCTTTAAAGTTACTATACTCTGCATTAAAATAAAAATAGAAATTGCTAACCATGCTGAAGCATAATTCACATGTTTCGCTAATTATGAACACATACGATACAAATAAAACCCTTAAAAAGAAAGTCATTATTATTTGTTTCCTTTAAATGTAAATATAAATAATTCTCAAGCCTCACAATTTCATAACAAGTAGTTTTGGTTGTAATTATCATGTTTTCACAACGTTATTTTTATTTAAAATTCATTATTATCTAATGATAAATTAATTTATGTACTTACAATGGAATGTTATGTGAAATAAACTAATTTGTATACTTCTCAGTTTATATTTAAAAAGCAATCACAAGATTAAAAGCTATTAAAATAACTATTTTCCCAGTATTATTTCCTAATAATAATACGTTGTTTCCGCAATAAAAGTTAAAGGACACCTTTGAGAATCATTTTTTTACAGCAGTCTCCCTATAGAAGACTTTACATAATTTATTTTTTATTTGTGTGTAAATATACAATTTTATGCAGGTTTAAAGGTTAATCTTGTACACTAAATAAAATAAGTGCATTTTTTAAATCAGTACTTTTTTTTGCTTATGATTATCACTGAGCTCCGTTTCATCTCTTATATATTTATTAATAGATAAGCACCCCGAATTCAAATATATTTTTTCTCATCCAATCAGTATTCTTCTTATATTTTTTATGGTCTTCGCAAAATTCTGTTAAAACGAGTGATGCTTTCTATTGAATCCTTGAGAATTCTTTCTATTCACCATTTTGAATCTATATCTTTCTTATAACATGTAACAAATATCCTCTATATATATATGTATTCTCTATATATAACATTATAGATGTTATTAGTCTTTACATTGATATTTAATAGGTAGGCGTAATGATGGTTATGATAGTCTATCAAAGAGTAACTTATTTTTTTTCAAAGTTAGAAGAATTTTAGTGACTGTTATCATTTGTTCTGGCTTCCTACGTTACAGCGCATCCCAATTTCATGCAATCTTATGCGCAATACTCCAAATAAATAATAATTGCGCTCTTTTGTTCCCCCGAGCTAATGTAGAACTCAGATCACTCAAGATTTTTTTTTCTCGAGTCAAACTAGAAGTTGAGTACTCTCTATTCATTGCTTTATCCTGATTCCAGGGCTAAAGTCATAGTTTTTTCTTCATCATATTTATAAGTCTACTCACGTCTTGGATAGAAGATCGCCGTCCGATATTTTTCTTCTTTCATTTTTCTTGCCCTACGACATGATGGGACTGCTATCGACAGAAGGGAACACGAGGGAAAACGCAATTTGCATGTAAAACATAGTAGTATACCTTGTTATCTTTTATTGTGCGTCCTGAGTTTAAGTTTCATAACCGACCTTATGTCCAAGATGACAGAAATTCTTTTTGAGATCTATTAAATCAAAAAAGATCAAAAATTAGAATAAACAGTTTTATAGCAAGCTAAAGAGTCCGAGATAGACACACATATTATATGAGTGTTTTATTGAGGTTAAATGGTCAGAATAGCATTTTGGGGACCTATTTTTCTTCCTCATATTTAAATGGTATATATTCTATATTAGGCATGGGTGTTCTCAGAAGAAAGCCCAAAATTCATAGAAATAATAGAAACAAATAGTTATCGAAATATATTCTATAAATGAATTTATTCAAACTTACGGTTTTACTAAAAATAACACTGGTATGTTTTAAACATTAGAATTGTTAACCTGAATTATTAACTCAATTAATGTTTGATAAGTAGACGGCTTAAATAACATAAAATCATGTTTTCCGCTATCATTGTTTTCTCCACTCAAATGCATATATTCTTTCCGTTTATTATCTTAGAATAAAAAATAAATAAAATATTTAAAAAACAATTCATTTAAAATCTATAAACACTCAAAATGCTAAAGAGGCTGATAAGTATTTTGTATTTAGAATAATAGCAGCAAAATAAACTGTTAGGTAGCGTGAGGTGAATAGCATTGAATAATAAATTCCGTGTATGAATGTAAGTACTTCACCGGGGATTGCTCGTAGTCCTTAAATTTAGTCCTTTAATGCGTAGTAAAAATTTGTTATATAATTTATAGTACCAATCAAAATGAAAAATTTAAAATTTTTACGCCTTTTATTTCGAAATTACTGCCAGAAATGTTAAAAACGTTTTGACCGAAAACCACCTACATTTTTCAAAAATCATTTTAATTTTAGTTGGCAAAGGATCACCGCCACTTTAAATGACTTTGTAAACTACATATTTAAAATTTGTAAGGGGAAATTGGTAAGGGGTAAATTGGGAAGATATTTGAGTACATTTTTGACCAATGACTATACTTTCTATGCCCTTGGCTTCAGAAGTCAAATCTTTCAAAACCTCCTGAATTTTTCTTTTTTTTTTAAATTATAACGTAGTAATACTCAGTTATAAATGACATAAACCAGCCAGTTTGGCTGATTGTGAGTAAGTATTAGCAATAAACTTAAAATTGCAATATAGATCTTAAGCAATTAATGCAAGGGAATAGGTTAAAAATCTATTTTCTAGAGCAGGAGATCCAGGTTCGAGTCCTGGCTGGGACAGATACATTTTTTTATTCTATTCTCTCGCACTAATTGTTTAAAATTTACGTGAGAAAATATACCACATCAAAATTAATATTTATAGATTTTAAGTTTTTTGCTTTTAAAACCACGGCTCACATCACAAAATCAATATCTAATAATCTTTCAATGATGGAAAACAATAAATTTGTAGTATACCTAACCGTATCTAAATTAATATCTAAAAATATAATTACTTCTTTCTGTGTAATATAAAGTCATTTTTGTGCATACAAATCTATCACAACTTCATTTCTGGGTAAATTAATACATTTTTGCATAGTAGAAGTTTAGAAACTGACGACTAAAGTTTTGGTTTTTGATAATTACTAGTCGAATTCTTCACTCTGTAACGTGCAAAAATGAGACTCTAAGAGAAACGCAAATTTTCCTTTGATTCCCGGTGCAGGGGTTAAGACGTTGCAGTACACATTTTGCAGAGTGGACTTGATGATCCCCCCCCCCCTCATTTTTAAGATAATTTTGAGGGGAGTTTAGTGCGGTGCCTGACGATACAATGATTTGCCCTAGACTCTATTGATCGGAGGCTACTTGTTGAACACCCCCAAGGCCGAGAAGTGCCTCCCTACGATCCACTCATCACTTATTCACGGTCCTCCGTCAACATGAACCCTGGACGCGGCCGAGCAACACCCAAAGTCAATGGACGGCGCTGGTCATTGCGCTCTCCGCACGACATCCCTCCTGAGGGCATCGATCTATCTGGAAATACTGAAAGTGTAACCTAATGAAGAAGTCTATGATAAAGGAGAAGTACTTGGAAAAATCAATCGAGCAGAAGTTTTGTACGTAATAAATTCACTCTCCACTTTTATTATTGTCATATATAAAGATAAGTCGTTAATTTGAACTAAAATTCTGGAAAATTATCTAAAGTAAAAGCTCCAATTCGGATTCACATTACGCTAAGTTACAATACACCAACAACACTGAGTAACCGATCATTTAGCCACGTTACTAATGCAAAATCAATACAACAGCGCTAGACTCGAGAATATATTTCACGCTTATGCCAGGAAATGGTATCCTGAGCTTTTATACTAACTCAGATCTCTTCTTCACAGCCGGATCACCTAATGTTCAGATCTTTTTGAGCTTAAAAGTAATTCTCCGTCAGGAATGGCCTGTCTATATCTTCAATGCGTGCAGCTCTTGCCGGCGTGTCTCAGGGTTCAATATTGACCCCACTGTTGTACATTATTTACACAGAAGACATCCAAACATGTCAATGCACACTCTTAGCTTAATTTCCAGATGACGGAGCAATGTTAACTAAAGAATAAAAACAGGTAGAGGTTGAACAAAATCAACTGCAACGTCTTCATTTTATTCGTGAACAGTGCAAATTCTAAAGTTAATTTCAGATCCTGAATTTATTTACTTTATCTTTTACCGAGACAGATTGCATGCACACTAGTACTTATCAACAGTAGACAAATTCCATAAAATAAAACATGAGGAGTCTGACATGGAGCTCACTGTCCCATAGCTAAAACAAAACCGAGTCACTCAGGTGCAAGACACTTTACATTCTCCTCCATTGACAATCCATGTATATGACATATGCATTCAACATATAAGGGTAATCCATATTAAATTTCACATGCCGGAGTGAGGAATCAAATGAAAAAGTGTAATTGAGGTTCAAGACTGCACGGGAGGAAAAATAGAAAACGGTCAATGTCCATTCTGAAAATTTTAAATATATTATCCTTTTTTTTATTAAGTGTTCTTAGTAGAAATTCAGTAGAACACAAACATTAAAATTTTTTCCATTATGTCTATTATAAATTATCATAACGAATTTCTGTCAAGAAATTAACGATTAAATTTCCCATAACAAACTCAACCAAAAAAAATGAACATTTATTCACAATAATTCAACAAAAAAATTAATACTTGTGAAACGCCGATTACGAAGTTCCTATTTGTAGAACTTGTTTTTCTTTTTATGTTTGTAGTTGATTTCTGCCACTAGGCATGTTGTTTGTCTTTTAAGTTCGATTCGTGTGAAATTTCATCCCTTTAAAGTAACTGTAAACGCTCATAAAGACACTGGAATATATTTCCAGTAATACACATCCGAGTGAGAAAAAGTTTTTTTATTTAAGCCTAAAAGTAAACAATCCTCTTCACATGACATTTAAATGCTCTGAATTATGATGTTTTTATAATATTTACTTTTTATGTCTAAAAAAAAAAAAAAATCCCACCTGAATGAGACTATTATTCCACGAATGCTTTAATCTATCCGGGTAATGCTCTCCTCGAACTTTGCTATAGGTTCCCAGAACTACCCCCTGTAGACCGTTCCTGGAATCGACGTATTTTCCCCCAACCCCTACAGACAGTGGGAACCAACTAAATCTCACCTCTGGAGATTAATTAGAGTATGGAGGTTTTCATAGAACTAAGGGTTGGGGCGACATTCTACGAGTAAACATCCCTGTTTAAAGCCCAGAATAAGTAGATATTTATAATTATGTTTTCATTTTTCATAATTTAATAATTTTTCTTCTTTAGAGTTACTCTATGTAGAGACGTTTCATTAACATAAATATGTGTATGGACACCTTAGTTGTGCTTAACAGTTTTTAATTATTAATGTGGGATATTATTAGCTATTTATTAATTTATCGCATACCACATACGTTTTGTAAAGGAAAATAAAAAACTATTATAATCACAAAACTAAATGGTTGAAGGTTTGTTGGCCGTCGATTATTCTGCTAAAGAAATTAGTCAGGATTTCGTCCTGGATAAAATAAAATAAAAATACTCAAAAATTGTTGAGTGATTATTTTATTATTGCAGATGTTTTGACATAACCTTAAAGTCCGTCATCAAGGCGATAGTGATGTCTGGAAAGATCTCCGAGGGTGGTTTATTGTCACATCCTAGAGTGCAGACCTAAACATGGTTCAGTTCGAATATCTGTCCCTCACTTTGTGTGTATCACTTTTATTCGCCTATAAGTACTCATTCACATACATGAGGTGGACCAGCTGAAGATTCGAATTCAACTTACTACGACTAAGGCTCGGCTCTCTCAGCCGCTCAGGAACACATTCGGATGTGATTTTTTTTTCCATGGATTTAGTGACCCTCTCTGTTTAAAAAACCCGATAATTTTATGCAAACCTGTGATTTTCAGTATGAGATTGTTGTAGCAAAAATCTGACAGCTTAGTATAGATAAGGTTCGTCAGTCTACTTGTGGAAGAACAGTGCAGAACCGATCCCACTGCTCTATGTAAAACAAACAATATACTATTAAATATAAGAAAGCCATGGATATATGAGAACTTGCAAATCAGTAAAATCATGAGAGAGCATGAAAATAAATGTGTGTGCATGATTTTCATTCAGTATTTTAGCTTCTTTTAGCAAATCATTGAATTCACTTACACATAAAAATAAGTCTTAAATAAAGAAAAGAAGATTATAAAAAAAAAAGAAATGGATAACAAACTTTAACATCTTTATTATCATTTATAAGATTTTTTTTAACTGCTTAACAACAGATATCTATGAATGCAATTTTGGGCGATAAGCACCTGTCGACTTTTCCTTAAAACTAAAATCAACGTTGTGTCTTGATCCTAAGATGATTTTAGTTGGGGTTCGGTCGAGGTAGATCCAAAAAACACAAATTTAAAAAATGTATTATTTTAATGAAGGCTTATCTGCCAACGTTTCGGCTTACATTGTAAGCCATCTTCAGGGCTATCATGAAGATGAGAGAGGACGTCCTGTCCCTTAGTTCACATTTCCATGACTGAATGTCTTGATATTCTTCCTGCAAGTAGACGAAATTGGAATTGGCTGAGATCATGAAAGGAAAGTTTGGTTTTGGGAATAGGGGAATATATATCCTATGTTTTTAAAGAAGAATTATGTATGTAATTATATAGTGTATAATAAATTTTTGAAAAGTCCTAGTAATAAAATTATGCAGAATTTATTAATCGAGTTATTTCAAAGATACCATATATCTTTTTAAATATGAATAGGGCCAGGAAACCGTTGCTTACACTTCTCAAACCCTTTTTTGGCATGAATTCCTTTTGACATTATCTCAGTCAAGAAGGATTTTATATACATTTGTTGCTAATGCTGTTTTACTTTCTCTTTGTTATTTTAAGTAAATTATAATTAAAAAATTTCATTGAACAATATTTTAATTGATACTATAGGGTAACAAGGGATTTCCATTAAGGTTCCAAAAAAAAGTAAATTCATAAGTTTAAAATTTCTCTATATTTTTCTTTCCTAGATTAAATATGCCCGTTATAAATATGTATTCACCGGCCGCCATCCCAGTTTATGCCTCGTTTCATGTTTCGATCCTTTTTTGTAGTCCAATAGTTATGAACATAAATGTAATAAAACTGCACAATCCACTAAACTAGAAATTCTTGTAATAAAAAAAATTCTAGTCGTTCGGAAATCACTTGGTTATGAATAAGTAATTTATATCTCTATTTAATAGTCTCCATTAACCCATACCCTTCCGAACTCGTATTAACCAGTCTATATACTTTTACTGGTTTTTGAATTTTTCATGTATTTTTCTTCTTCTTCTCCTTTGGAAATTGTTGTTAAGAATAATAGATGATGGCTTAACAAACTAATACACTTCTACACACAAACACTTGAAATCAAACTAATTACAAATGGAGTTGTTTTTTTTTTTTGTTTTTTTTTACCGTAGATTATTATTAGATGTTTTTTGTTGGGGTTCGGTCAAGATAGTTCTAAAAAAGATTTATTAAAATGGGATCTTAGTGACACGACGTCCACTCTCGCCTTCATGATAGCCCTGAAGAGGGCTTACAATGAAAACCGAAACGTTTGCAGATAATTTAAAAAATATAATTTTTTTAAATTGGTATTTTTGGGATCTACCTAGACGCGGAACCCCAACAAGAACATAGTGATAGCTATGTGCATGAGAAGAATTAAATTGTAATTAAATATTATATATATAAACACNCCCCAACTAAAATCATCTTAGAAGAAAAATATCCTCCGCTCCTAATATATATATATATATATTAGATTTATAGTTCATTATGATTTCAGAACATTTTCTATTTATCTACCAATAATATTTTTGTAAATGATAGTTTAATAGAAATGTGTAAGTTCATTATTAAAACTGGGTTTAATTAAACTATATTAGGCCTTGAAGTGAGTTAGGTAAGAGACCTTTGTGTGTCGGCATTAGCAGCCAAATTAAACTCCGGCGTATAGGGTTGTTTAAGCCCGCAATACAAGTAAACATTGCAAAATTGCCTACTTAATTTAAAGTAGGCTCCTTCTGTTGCAGGATAATATAGTATAATAAATCAGAATAAAAATGTATTATCATTAAGTATAAATTAGGAAAACATATTAAATACGACATCTCTATCACGAACAGTAGCATTGCGATTTTTTTACGCAAATTATTATTTTGATTAGTCGGATTAGACAGAGGAATCCTTCTGGGTCTATTAATCGCAGCGGGTTAATTAAAATTCTTAGAGATTTTAATGAAAGTCCCAAGTTATTAAATAGAGATTTATTATGAGTGTTATAATAGTGTGGCTGCTTGAAGATAGCTTTTTCTTTCGGGATCCTTTGTTGTTGAAATAAGAAAAATAAAGTTAAATTGCTAAATTAAACAGTTTAATGAACAATATTTATTATTTTAAAATTTTTAAGATCTCTTCATTAATATTAGACAGCTTAACGACTTCTTATTTTTATAATTCAAGATAGTTAAGAGGGTGATATATAATGTGTAATACTTTACAAACATAGGTATTTATAATAACTCAAGTTTGAATAAATTATGTTTATAAATCAATATTATACTTTAAAAATTTGTTTATTTAATATTTAACTTGAATACAGATAATCTATGCAGATAGAGTAGAATAATACACAATAATAAAATATAGTTACAACAAAATATAAAATGAAATATAATATAAAAAAATTAGTATATTTAGAAACGCGAAAAATAACATTGTTCTTTTTAATGTTATTGACATACCAATGTGAATAATAGTAAGCATTTAACATCACCATCACAGGTTATATTTGATAAAATAGTCATCTTCTGAATAGCCACTTCATTCCCCTGAGAAAAACAAAATAAATACGAATCCTAGTGCTAAAAGAATCAAATAAAATACTAAATTTCATTGCAAAATAATATTAATTTCGAAATTGACACATGCCTAAATACATTCGATTTATAATAAAAATTACACAATCATCTGTACCACAGCTAAAAGATAAGACATATATAGTCTCCGATAAAAAATACAATAATTTTTTTTTAATTTAATTTTTTTGAAATTTTACAGCTCGTTTAAACTAGAAAAATGAAAGTAGAAGCTTGTTAGCGAAAAAACTGACATATAGATGTAGAGATTGCAATAAATTTCAAGTGAAAGTAATAAAAAAATAATTTTTCTCTGGAATGGACGTAATTTAGTTTTAATTTAATTTAGTTTAATTAAACATAAGACAGATTTATTTACCATTTCATCTTCCGGGTTGGACAGAGTCAAATTGTTGTTATTTGCCGAGCTTTCGCACATCATGTGATGGCTTCTTCAGGGCTGAAAAGAGAATGAGAGTTGTGAAGAAGCCATCACATGATGTGCGAAAGCTCGACAAATAACAACAATTTGACTCGGTCCAACCCGGAAGATGAAATGGTAAATACATCTGACGACAGACGAAGCCTACGTGAACATAAGACAGATTACTTTCTTGATAAAAAAATTTTTTTGAGTTTTTGAAGCAAAAGTTAACTATCAGAATAAGGGATTTTTTCTCTTCTCCTGGCATGTCATCCATGGCTATCAACGCCAATCAGTTCAAAATGTTTCAATCATTAAATGAGTGTTTATGTGAACCTTAAGTTTTATTTCAGTGGTTAAAAAACAAGAAATTGTGTTTTTATAAACTTTAAATGTAACATTCAAATACAAAAATATTTCATATGTTATTAAGCAAAATAACACCATTGAAAAAATTTTTATTATTTGAAATGTCATATGCAAATAATTATTAACTACGTACTAGTAAATTTAATTTATTTGAGATGAAATAATCAAATTAGTCTCATTTTACAACATCCGAAAATCTCATTTGCATTTTATCATTAAAAAAAAATCAGTGCGTGGCCTGGAATTTCGGGGCGTTCAATCCACCCTGCTGAGAGTTCTTGGGGAAATTCGACCCTGTCTTCCCCCCAAAAACACCCCTAAGCACCCCTTCAAAGGAAGTGTATGGGGTGGTATCGAGCCGACGGAAGGGGATAGGTTCCCCCCACCCCACTGTCAATAGGGTGGTTCGAGGGGGCGCCGCGGCGCTGCGCCACCACCGCTCTTCGGACCAGCTGTCCGGACCAGTGTCCCACTCCCCCTTACCCGCCGCGCAGACTTCCCCAAACCCCAGACGCGAGATGGCCAGGTGAGAGAGTCTGAGTGAGGCAACAGAAAATAAATTAGATGTCTCACTGATGAAAATTTTTTTAGAAAACTCACCCCATACATTAAATATACATATATATAAAATGTGATATATTTATGTGTATATAAACATACACCTTTATAAATCATATTATGTATATATTTCTTACAATAGAAATACACAACACTTCCAGTAAATGTTCTCATTCCACCCAGAATCCCAAAAATTCTATTCCTCACACCTGTCACAATGACAACGCGAAAAATTGTCTACAAGAATAATTGTTTTTTCTCATTCACTCATACATATTCACGCACAGAATAAATACAAGATGTTGTAGCTACATTTTGAAATTTAATTTATGTAAAGCATGCAAATTAGAAAATAGAATTGTCTCAACCCCGCTGACCTAGTAAGCTTTCTGTCAATATTTAGAAGACCGCCTGCTAAAGCATTCCAATTAGCACTATAATTACTTAGAATAAATAGAAACACATAGAAAACAATTTAGAAGAATATAAATATTGTATTTTAGACTAAATTATAAAATTTTCCACTTACAAATTTTTACTACAAATTCTCTATTTTGTTGTCGTATTCTTTCTAAAGCGATCAAAGAAAAGCATTTGTTTGAGTAATTCATACAAGTAAGTTATACTTTTCATTATAATAATAACAAATATTCTTGGTCATTGAGAACAGAGTTAAAATTGCAATCAAATCTTTTTTTTTTTATATTTATACTAAATCTAAAACTTTTTAAAATTATTTTTGTTTAATCTAATTTTTACATTAGGGAACATGAAAATTTAAAAAAAAAAGACCAAAGTTATACTTTAGAGCATTATTTATTTTGGTTGTCTAGGACCTACATCTATTGATTCTCCTAGATTTATCAAACTTGCTGACTGTTCAGAATAGCGCACGCCTATTATTATTAGATATTCAGCCTGAATCATTAATAATTTTTGTGTCTTTGATTAGTATAATAATTCCATAAATCTTTCAATATTAATAATATATTGACTTCCTTCTGTGGGAACGTTATAAATTAATTGAAGTGTTTTAATAAACACCTAACTTCTTAATCGTTTCAATCCATTAACAACTGGAACAGTAAGTATAGTTGTATTAACTCTCAGATTATATAGTTGAAGTGATGTCACAATATTAAGACCAAGCTAATCTCAAAACTAATATTATGTAATACAAATTTATATATGTTTTGATCGACGACAACACCAAACAATTAAAAATCACTGGTAAAATGTGTTTTATCATTTGTGTCTGTCCTAACTCATTGAAATAATTTCCTTAAATAAAAAATATATTTTTAACTTTGGGTTACGTCTTTCGCTTTCACCTGTATCAATTTTCCGTATGCATTAGATGAAAAAGATTCATTAACAAGCATTTCTGCAAAAATAATGAATTTCTATGAAAATTTAATTAATATAAAGAACAAACATAAATCTGAAACTCATTGTATTTTGTTTTATTTATTAATAATAATATTCCCTGGCACTAATTAAACCTAACATTAATTAAATAAGGAAAGTATAATATTTTGATTTATACTTTTGCGTTTTCATAAATACATTTTTAAAGTAACTAAATATATTCTCCGTTAGAAGAATTAAAAATTTTTAAAATTCTAAATGTCTTGCACTTAATTACTCCTATGGAGCCCTATATTTTATAAATCCTTATATTTTTATTATTTAATTTATTAACTTTCTCTTCAAAGCTTTATTAACGGACACATGTGAAAATTATGTAAGACTAAAAAATATTTTAATTATATATAAACTGTTAATTAGTGAAGGGGTTAATGCAAACTGCCCCAAACGCACGAGTGGTTGTAGTATCATACATACATGGAAATTATATGTAAACAGAACAAAATCTTTATCTCGGGAAATAGAATAAATTTCAAGGGTAGAAGTACTACAGTATATTTATGCAAATGTAAACAGATATCAGCTGTTGGCTCCTCAAATTTTCCGCAAATTCTCTGAATCCAAGCAAGAAATAATTAACTTTCAAATTTCTAATTATTAATTAGAATATAAAACCATTTTAAAATTATAACATATTTACGATCAATGCATAATAAAATACATCATAAAATGATATTAAATCACATAGAAATGTTTTGAATTTCAGTGTAAAGTTATTCACGACAAAAATTATATCTCTTTAGTTTTATATTTCTCTTATAAATTATACATACCATTGAAATAATCTCCTTTCAATTTAAACGAAAGTTCTGATAAATCAGGTATTAACTATCTGATATTAAATAAAGATAGATTAATTTTTTTTATTTAAGATTTAAAATAAGTTACAGTTGAGAAATAAATGCTGTTTATGACTTCCTTCAAAGTGCACCTCTCCTTTCGTAAATTTTCTTGAAATTCATTATATGGAATGCTATTGATGGCTGAAAATAATTAATTATCCGTTCTCAATTAACCAATTAATTTTCCAATCAGGAAAGTCCTTGAACACCTGTCCTTAATCTATTTTATGTTATTAATTAACGTAAAATACACGTTAAAAACACAAAAATTAGTTTTTATATTTATATTAACGATAAATCCATCCTGAAGAGTTAAAATATTTATCGTCTAAGACCTGGTACTTGTTTTAAAATACCATCTATTAATGAAAAGTCAATAATTTACATTTAAAAATGATAAAGTCCCTAATTTTATTTTTAACAAATTTCATTTATTGTAGTTTTCAAAGAAATAGATACGAATTGAATCATTAAATATAAAATTATTTCTGATTCACTTAATTATATAGCTTGAATATTCATTATGTTTGAAACAAATTTAGCAAAAAAGTTTATTGGGCTACTCGCCAAGTGGCATATCTCCAAATAATGGAATCTTAAAAATGTTTTTCAAAAGATTATATAAAATACAACGGAATATATAAAAAATGTCAAATTCAACTGAATTTCGAACATATGCTACAGAAATAAAGCCCATTACATTTTTGTGTATGATGTTCGAACGTTTACGCCTCGCTCCTGGGAACATAAGTGGGATTCTACTACTCATGAGTGATATACCTCACACTGGTAATGGTTGTAATTAGTTACCAATGCCTGATCATTCTCCATTTATTTTGCCTGTCATATGTAGGGGTGCGAGTGTGATCCTCGATGTGTTGTGTCGGCAGAGCAGAGGAGACTTCCAATGATGGCACCATTTTCTGAATGCGCTATTCTACCTCCCTTATTCTACAGTGGGAGTACTAGATACGGGAGCGAGAAATTTATTCTGACTGGGATTTTTAGCGATGAAATTTCGCATGCTCGTTATCAGGATTGATAACGAGCCCCTATTACTTCCCAAGGGGTCGAAGCTTAGCATCCGTAAAGCAAGAACTTTAATACTTCCAAAACTACTTTGCTTGAAAAGTATTGCAATTTTCAGAGGCGATTAACTCTTCTAATCAAAATTACATTGTTTGAAAGATTTCTTCTTTAAAAAAAGGCAAATGGGGTGCCAGGGTAGATCAGGGATCCGTTAGGGTCTTGCAATTGTGGCGCTGAGGGTTCGAATCACACCCAAGTTTTTTATCGATAAATTAAAGCTTTTCCTTAACTATGGATTTTTAGAATGGGATGAAACTAGTATATAACCTCTTTCTGTATGACCTTGAGTGGTTGAAAGATAGGCTAACTCAAAAAAATAACAAAAGAATATGTTTTATATATATTTTCATTATGAATTTTATTGTATATTTATTTTTATTTTATTTAAACCAAAATTATGTCTTATACATAGTTTAAATGATTCCTATAAACTCTTAGATACTATGAGCTTCCGATTAAACTTATCTTCACATTTAAGTAAACCCATTCCCATTTTATATAATGAGCAAGTTAAGAATGAATTTACTATGGTAGAACGTTCATACTAACGATTCCTTGTAACCTGCCCATAATCATGCGATAATATTAAATTATTGATAAAAGTTTAAATAACTCTTGATAGTTGAGCTCTGCACTCTGAGATGTGACCATAAACCTCCCTCCGAGATCTCTCCAGACATCACTATTGCCCTGATGATGACTTGCAAGTTAAGTTGAAATGCCGTGAATTATAAAAAATTACTAAACTATTTTGGAGTTTTTTTTTTTTATATTTCTGATCCTAGCCAGAACCAAAACTAATTTCTCCAGGATAGTATTGGACGGCCAACGAACCTCTAGTCAAATTTAAATAGCCACAGATTATTTAAAAATCTGTTCCAGCGTTCTCAGGATACATACCCTATATAAATTTTGAATAAGTTAACTTTGAAAAAACTAAAAGATAGTGAGTTAGTAGTTGTTATGTCTAACGCTCTCGCTCTCTCCATCTCTCTCTCTCACTCTCTCTTTCTCTCTCTCTCTCTCTCTCTCTTTTGTTTTGTTTTGTTTGGAAATGGATTAGGATTAAAAATTGTACTAAGTAACCTGAAATTCCCAGGAAGAAAGGATGTAAATCCTATGAAAATAAAGAACTAAACAAATCTCTCTCTCTCTCGCTCTCTCTCTCTCTCTCTCTCTCTCTCTCTCTCTCTTTCTCTCTCTCTCTCTCACTCACTCTCTCATTCACTCTCTCACTCTCTCTCTCTCTCTCTCTCTCTCTCTCTCTCTCTCTCTCTCTACCTTGCCCTTCACCTCTAATCCGAATACCACATCCGTTGTAAGAAACATTACCAAAATGTGTTAACTAAGTCTTAACTCCATAGTTAAAACCATTTTAACAGGGATGGCCTTTGCTACCATAAAATACTTTTCATGCTAGTATTGAAAATGGAATGTAAAAAAAACTAAATTTCAGGTAATATTAAATTTTACGAAAAACAAAAAAGGGATGAATATGGCTTGTGATAATATGTGAAGTATAAAATACTATAATGATTGAATAATTGTATCTGCCAGCAAATGTGAAAATAGGCAAAAATAACAGACATTTATTTATTGGGGGAGGGACACATGTAAATTTGGTGTGGACGTCTTAACTCCAAAACCACAATAAATTTAGGTCCAAGTTATCTTTGACCCTAGAGAATGAAAAGGAAGCAAATGTATGTTTGGTTGAGAATTCCAGGTGCATAAGGGTACATCCTGTCAACTTGTACAGGAGTTGGGACTCAAACTTCCTTGATTAGTCAGCCTTCAAAATCCTAGATTAACCGCCTACATTAATAATAAATCAGAAATAAATTTTTAATAAATAAGGTAATTCGATATTGATAAGTTTTTCTAAATTTTTTTTTGAAATTATTGTTCTTGAACCTTGTCGTAAATTACTTGCTAAAATGTGCATCTTTGAACATATCTAAATTAACTATCATACCTTCTATTATCCGTCTTCATTGGTTTCTTCCAACCATCTTCTGTTAGCGAGCGCTTTCGGGGCCACAAAGATGGACATTGTCCGAAAGAGCTCGCCAACAGAAGATGGTTTGCAGAAACCAATGAAGACGGATAATAGAAGGTATGATAGTTCTATATTCATTGGTAGTCATAATAACCATTTAGATATCTAAATTAATATAATAACACATATGTAAAAGTATATACACGAAAAAAATAGGCAAATGCACATTTATAAGCTTATATATATATA
>KZ806895.1:694619-705067 GCA_000696205.2 Oncopeltus fasciatus | reverse complement strand
TCATGGAAATGTGAACTTAGGGACAGGACGTCCTCTCTCATCTTCATGATAGCCCTGAAGATGGCTTACAATGTAAGCCGAAACGTTGGCAGATAATCCTTTATTAAAAAAATAAATTTTTTTAAATTTGTGTTTTTTTGGATCTACCTTGACCGAACCCCAACTAAAATCATCTTAGAATAATATCTACGGTCAAGAAACATTCCATTTTGTTTTGTTTACAAATCGGAACATGAGAAGAAGACTGTTTCCTCCGGTCGGAATCTCATATGTTGCTCGCCATCCTCAAATAGAATTTGGAATCGCCCCCCTTGTAAGAGAAGCGAGGAGCCGCGGAGCCTGCCCAAGGAGACGTGCCCCTCTCCAGGGCAGTGTCGGGCCTGCACCCGCCCGGGCATGGTCTCCATTCCTCTCGGCAGGTTCTTCATCTCGTACGGCTCCTCCTCCGCCACCACTCGGCTGCTCTGCTTCTTCTTCACCGGTCTGTATCCACCTCGTCTCCGCTCCTATCTTGCTTCACGGAAGAGTAGTGTCTCTTAAATAGCTTATTTCCTATAGTGCAGTTGCTAAATTCAGTGAGGATTAGATAAGTACAGTGAATATCAAAAGGTTTTCATTAGATTTATTTATTGTTTTTTTCTAAGTTTTCACAAACTAGTTCATATATGCGGGTGCGTGTGTTTGAGTATGAATCTCTTCAGATTAGCTGTATATACATTCATTTTGCATGTAGTTTATATGGAATTAACCCTATTTAGTAGTCCTACGACACAATTTTAATGAAATAGGTTAAGGGAAATAACTATTACTATCGCTTATGTAACAAATATTAACCTAAAAGTTTCACAGTAAATAATATTGCTAATCCCTAACTTTGTAGCGGTTAGAATATTCTAGAAACTTGACGTTGAAATTATTGTGTCTTTACATGTTGGTTTTAATACGTTATTTAACAGGGAAAGGTCGGTATTTTTATATAGTTTTAAAATAAATTGCATCATGTATTTAAAAATGAATGGCAACTCTGTAATGAATAATTCCTTTCGGTATTCGTCAAAATAAGTTAATAAAGTTGGCTTATAATATCAAATGAAACAATTTTGTTTTCAAATTATAATTTTTCTATATCTGCTACGGATGAAAATGCAACCAAATGCAGACTGAGCTAAAATGTAATTGATGAATAAAATAATATAAAATAAAAATAAAAACGATAAAAAACAAATTTAAATTATGTTATTTTTACCCAATTAGTCTATGGCTTGTGAGCCCTTAAATAAGGCAAGTAATTGATATATTTTAAATAAATTCAATTAATACAAAGAAAACTTCTTTACTAATGAATTTATAAAGCTCCATTATTTATTTATTGTTGTTGTATTATAATTATCACTTGAAGTACGAATACATTTCGGACTACAATATCATAAAAATCCCCATTAAAATTGTAATTTAGAATGATAATTTTTTAAATAATTCACACACACACAAAAAAAAAACCTTTACTTAAATTTACATTTATTTGATGCTAAGAAAAATCACCAAATAAATTTAAATTTCATTTGTTTTCTCTAAAAATCATTATTTAAAATGTATTATTTTTCCACAGTCTGTCTAAACCGTAATAATTTGCACGTGGTAGTTACTGATAAAAGGGACAAGAGTACGATTGTCTTGCTGGCACGACTTGTGTACATTATCCACCTCAAATCTGTAATACATTTATTTTATTACAAAAATTTATTTTTATTCTACTTACTCTCACTTGTGCCAGTAAGATAGTGTATGATTGTTCCTATATGGAACATTGCTTCTAACAAATTTCTCGCTCAGCGATCATACTTTAAAGAGTACTAAAAATACGGTCCGTTCAATTATGCGTGTGTGTGTGTGAAGGCGCGCCTTTTTTTTCTCAAAATCCTTTCCCTGCAAGATCATATAAGTCGTATACTCTCATTCATTAATTTAAATCCTTAATGAAACATGTGAAATTTGCTTTGTTTACGCATCTCCTGTATGGCAGACTCAAGTTGGATAGTGATTTGACATTTTCGTTTTCAGTTCATTCTGTTTTGAT
The DNA here is from genome assembly GCA_000696205.2 of Oncopeltus fasciatus. Lineage (NCBI taxonomy): Eukaryota > Metazoa > Arthropoda > Insecta > Hemiptera > Lygaeidae > Oncopeltus > Oncopeltus fasciatus. The sequence continues at coordinate 702,990 of KZ806895.1, read as the reverse complement.
CATTAACAATAGGATTTTTACAATTGAAGGTTACATATAAATTTTCCTTGGTTCTGGGAAAAGACTTGTCACATCCCCTACTCCCCTGTTCTACTTTGCCAAAATACCGCACAATTTCAAATAGTGTTATAACTTTCAGTGGCTATCATTTTTTGGTGAATAGTAAGAAGAATATTTCGTAATTTTTTTCTTTCTTCTATTTTTGTAGTGGGAACAAACTGAATTTCCTAATTCCTTCAGAATATTTTAAAATTTGAAAGATGAGCTCCCCTAAATTTAAGTCAATTTATTAAATTGGACATGCTAGTTTATTATTCTAGGTAGATTCATTTAATATAATTACATCCATACTGTGCAAGTTATTGTTGAATTCTCTGAATTAGATAAATATTGCAGACTTAGATTATTTAATGTCTAAGAGTATATTGCACTTGTAATAATAAAATAAAAAGAAAAAGGTGTCTCCTTTATTTTCTGAGCGATTGGTAAAGAGTTTTGAAAGTTTTGTAGGAGCTACCTCGCCTCAAAACAGATAAGACGCAATGGGTGAGATAGATAAAATTCCTGGCCTCTTCCTGCATATTGGTTCTGAAGATTTACCCATCTGGTCATTTTCTACTCGTTAGTCTGCCTCTAATTTAGAAATTTTATAAACTAGGACAATAAAAGTTTTTTAAACTGTTCAGCAGACTAAGTTGTATTAATTTTTAAGTGTTGGACTATATTTTTTAATATGGAGGGTAGCAGAGAAACATCAAAAGGTTTTGCAATTTTTTTTAAAATATTAGGACAATTATGCGTGCCTGGGTTTCTAAATTTCACAATTCTCAATCATACAAATGTATATTATTTCGCAAAGTGTGTCAGAAATGTTTTCACATCATTTTAATGAATGAATTAATTTTTTTTATATGAATTAAACATGAAACAAAATGTAGAGAAATTTAAAAAATAATAACCCGATTCATTCAAGTTGGTAATTTAAAAAGTTACTAATAAATTAAACGGCTCTAAAACAGTTTGAGCGTATTATTTCGACAAAAATGCCCGAGACATAACTTTATTGTAATGTTCCTCCAGTCCTGAGTGGCTGAGTTATGTCTGGGTTGTATTGTTGGCCGTAAAAAGTAGACTCTGGCAGGAGACGAATATTAATAGTGTGTTAGCAAAGTGGGGGAGTCTCGTAGCACTTGTAGCCGTGTTTTTGCTCGTAAGTGTGTGTGTGACGACACTTAGCTCACAGTTAGTGCACTAAACGCTCTCCATCAGGAATATATTAGACTTGCGTGTGTATCAATACATATATTTACCATGGCTGCCAATTAATAACAAATATGAAGTGTCCGTTACTCAACATTAAGAAATAAAATATAATGTTATCTGTATTGTTGTTGATTCATTCATTGAGTTCTAATTAAACAGAAGTAAATTTGAAGTGTGATGAATTGATATGAAAAAAAAAACTCAGGAGTTTATCTTAGGCAATATTTGGAAAGTTTTAAAATATAAATTTTTTTACATGCGTTTAGTATTATTTAACACGGAATATCAACTCCTTGACTGTTGAATGGCGTAAATTTTTTTTTTCAATTTATGTCGTTTTCTGAAGTTATACTATTCTTTGTGTGTCAGATATAAAATTCAACTGTGGACACAGATTGATATTTTTGATTAAATTGGTGCGAATATATTTTATTATAATAAATTATATTAAAGGATTGAAGTGTATGATCAGCATTCAGATGTATAATACAAGACGAACCTATTATCTATTCTTGAACAGTGAAAAGTCTGGATAATAAAAAAAAATCACGAAAAACCTCAAAATATAAAATTTACAGTGAGATGAAAAGCATCTGTTTGTATTAACAGTAACCAAATTTTGCAGTCACTTATATATCAAATATCTAAGCAAGACAGAGTGGCAGGGCGTACAAACTGACTGCAGTGTTCAATATGCTTTAGTTCGGAATAAATATTTAAAAAAACCAAAACAATTTTGAAATTTCAAATTCTTTATTATGGCTTAAATTTTTGAATATAGAAGCAAAATTCAAACATAGCACTTTGAATTAAATTTTAAATTTTAATGATTAAATTATGAAAATAAAATTTGTTTTTTCTTTACCTTTGAAGAACACCATTTATTTTCGCGATTTTAATGATATTTAAAAATAATTTTATTCATTCTACAAAATAAATGTATATGTCCTCCTCACTCCCTCTATTTCAACTTATAAAGATAATTCAGCCCTTTTTATTATATTTTTAATAGCCAGCGTGCCCCAGATTTCTATATTGACCACAGTCCAATACATTATTTACACACACGACATCCCAACTCACCCTAAAACACTACTAGCTTCGTTTGCAGACATACAGCAATCAAAGCCACACATTAAAACCACATCCATACCTCATATACTCGCTAGTAATCCCATAATCAATTCTAGAATGGTATGACCTCTGGGCAATATAAATAAATAAATAAAGCTAAATCTTAACACATAAAATTTGCACTGGAATTAAGCACACGCGCGTAAGTTTACATTAGCAGTAGCCGCAGGCACACACAATCAAATATTTAGGCACGACAAAGTGGAACCGCATAACAACTAACTGCAATTTTCAGAATGCATTAGTTCCGGAAAACAATTTTTTTTTAAATTACTCAAAAAATTTTAAAAGTGTCAAATACGTAATTTTACATTCAATTTTGTTAACAAAAAAGCTAAATTTAAATAAAGCTTATTAATTCAAATGTAAAATATTAAACATTATATCTATTAAGGGGAAAATTTGGTTTCCTAAAGTATAACATTTTTCGTGATATTAATGAAAAACTTAAAAGAATGTTGTATTGTAGTAATCTCAAACATTATATATAATCCTGGACTAATTAATAGCCAAGAAAAACTTTTTAAAAATATCTTTATACCTTCTTGTGTAGTACCTCACAGCATTATTTTTTAAATTTATTCTATAACAAAACATTTTATTGTTAATCATATATTTTATAAATAAATATTGAATTATAATTAAATGAGAGAAAGAATATATTTTTACTTTTTTTGTCTTTCATGTACCGTCCGTCTGAGACACAGAACTAAAGAAGAGGTTAAATAAAGTTTTCTAAATGTTAAGGACAATGACTTATAAACTGTTTGAGAAACTGATTTAGGCATCTCGTCTGCAAGGATAAGCACCAGATACTCTTTATATACTTAAAAAAACAAGAAATAAGTGTGAATTATTAGAAAATAAAGAAAGGCGTATCGTATCGTGTAAGAATAATTTAAAAGAGCTAAAATATGACACACACAATTAAATATTTAGGCACACATTTAATTTAATCTCACAATAATTTTATACAATAAATGCAAGGGAAAAGTATAAAATTAAAAAATCTTACTAGCTCAGTCAGGACTCGAACCCGGATCTGCTGCTTGCCGGGCTGGCATGCTATCATTAGCACCATCGAGGCTAGCCAGATATTTTATTAAATTCCCCGCACTCCCAGTGGGAGTAAAAACCCTAGACTCTCAGTGGAGTTACTATATTTCATTCCCTTGCAGTAAATACTTTTGTAGTACATGCTTTTCGAATCTAACACAACTGACTGAAAATATATACTGACCCCCCAACCCCTTTCTTTAAAATGTCCACCCCTCACCTCCCTGATCCTCATTCTTTCCATATAATTCCAAGTTGTACGTTTTTGAGCCCTTATCAAGTAGTTCTCTTCTGATGGTAAGCCATTACCAGTAGGGAACTACTAGATATAGCTCATTAAGCACCGCTGGATAATCCTTTTACACCCACCACACCCTTTTAATTTATCACATCTTATGAGGGCGGTGGTGGGTGTGTGTCTAAGGGTTTCTGTTTAGATGTACATATGTAAAATAAATTTGATAAGAAAAGTATTTTGAATAGCAATATGTAGCATAAATAGTAGTAAAGTTGGCAAAAAACTTATACACCATAAAATAGTATGGGAAGAATCAAAGGATTCTAACATATATTATAAAACACCTTTTTTTTTTTTTTCATTTAAAAAATAATAAAATAAAGGAGACTGTCAAGTAGCTCAGAAGAAATAGACTTGTTAGAGGCCCAATGTTATCTAGAAATGAATAAAATGATCCGTGTTAGACCTGCTCAAATTTACTCGCTTTTAGAGATATTGGATTTATTTTCAACTCCTGCTCCTTCGGAACCCAAGGACCTTTCCTTCTTCTGACAACCCAATCCAACCTGTCCAACCCACTGCTCATCCGACCTAACAATGTTTTCAGCTGACGGGACTACTGCGAACTATTGATTGTCACCGAAAGGATTATATTTCCGATTTTATTAGCCAATTTGTCACAATAAATCAAACTACTTCTTTTTATTATTATAATTAAGTGAACCGAACCTATTGGAGAAAACAAAGTATATGTATATATATATGCATTTACTTACGTATACTTTATGTGTTTGTGAGTTTATTTACAGTAAAATTTATGATAAATAAAATCAAACTGCTTATGTATGAAATTCATGCAATTCATCTCCAAAACACCTTACACCTCGTTCAGATCCAGACAACCTATTACCTGAGGAAGAAATCGACGAATTCCTTGAATGCCCTCTTCCTCTATCCTTGCAACCCAAATCTATCAATTCTTCGTATGTAAACAATTTTTAGTGCAAAGGAACAGAATAAAAAATCTAACTATCCCAGCCAGGACTCGAACCTGGATCTCCTGCTATCCAGGCCGGTGCATCTTTCATATTTTTATGTAAAGTACCTCATATTCCGCCTACCCAAAAAGAAGGCTCCCAGTTATGACCTCATAATTTCCACAATCCTACGACACCTTCCTCGAAAAGCTCCATCTTCCTGATATTATATATATAATATATATATATGGGTATATGAATATGTACTTTTCTAAAACTCTAGTTTTCTGTTTTTAATATACATTAATACAATCAAAATAATTTTAGAATTAATCACTTGATCAGTCATGCTTTAGTCACTGCTTTAGAGCAGAGGTCTCTCCCTCCCCATAACCTGTTTGCCCTGATGAAGGCCTGAAAATAAGGCCGAACATTTTTTGGTTACAAATAGGTTTTTTAATTCTTTAGCTCCCTAGACCGAATTCCTGACAATCTTCTCCTAACAAAAACCAATCTCTCTTCCAAAAGAGAGAAAGCCTCTAAAAGTGTTACGCTTATTCATCGATATATTATCTATCTCTATTTAGATTCCTTCATTACCACCAAACTCGGAGGATTAGGAAATATTGATGGTGTCAAGTAATCGTGCAAGAAGAGAAGGAATGCACGCAAGCTGCGGTATATTGTACTGCGGCAATGGACTACCCTTCTACCTCTCTCCCACTCGAGTCGATGACTCTTAAAGGTTATCATACTACTTACCACTCTATTCTAACGGCTTATTTTTATTTACGGGATGTTAAGGTAACTAACAATCATAATCAAGCAATTTTGAAATATATTCCGGTATACAATTTTATATTTCTTCTTTTAACCTAATTGTCATATGAAAACATCCACATTTTGGACTCCTACTTAGGCAATGCTAATAATACTCTAAATAAGCTATCGCTCAATGAAGGCTTTTATGAATTTTCATATGCTTGTAGAGAGGGAGTTATGAATGGCTTTTAATTATTGCATTTCTATTTGGTTTATACGCAATCACATTTACTTGTGCTGTAATATTATGAATTACCATCCTAAGTCGATAACCTTATATTAAAGAGCTTTCAGCTTCGATAAAAATCAAAGTTGTTAAATTAATTATATTGAAGAAGTTTACATATTACTTTTTTTTTATCACATATTTATTAATCTAGGTTGAAATGTATTTCTATAATTTAAAATACAATTAAATAAAATCAAATAAAATTTATAAGAATTTGAAAATCATTATTTTGAGGATAATATATTGTAGGAACAAAAAATGTGATTCTCGACATTTTCTCCTAGATAGGGAAGTTTTAAGTTTGACAAGCATAACTCTCTCAAAGTTTGCTCTTTTAAATGCTCTTTTAAATCGTTACACATTATTTAAACCTTTTAGATTCGTTCATTTACGTTCACATAAATCTTTCGTCACCCTATCCTTTCTAACCGCACTAATGAAGAGTTTTTTTGTTGTTTTTTTACCCTATATATTTTTATTAGATATTTTATGTTCGGGGTTCAGTCAAGGTAGACCCAAAAAATACAATTTGAAAAAAAAATGTGTATTTTTAAATTATCTACTAATGTTTCGGCTTACATTGTAAGCCATCTTTAGGGCTATCATGAATTTGAGAGAAGACGTCTAGCCATCTAGATCTCATTTTCATGACTGTTCGTGTCCAGTCAGGAAAATGGGATCCTGGTGACACGACGTCCCCTTTCAAATTTATGATAGCCCTGAAGATGGCTTACAATGTAAACCGCAGTGACTGATTTAGTAGTTCCAAATGGAGATCCCTCAGCTAAGCCGTCAGCACCCCATAATTTTATATCAATAGAGAAGTGTGAACAAAGTGAAGTGAATTGAAAATGGTGAACCCAGTTAAGAGGAATTTTTTATGACATACTGCAAAGACCCCTCACATCCTCTCCATTTTCGGATTTTATAATGCAGATTTTTTTGTTATAATGCAGATTTTTTAGTTAGATTTAAAGTCAATATAATGAAAAAAATACTTCAATATTTTAAAACTTAATTATAAGTTAGGGATCAAACTTGTGTAGAATTAGGACATTAGTCGGAGCATATGAATCCCGAATCCTAGGAGATTCCTTGATTATTCCTTGGATTTCAGTCGCTTTTACTAGTTTCGATTCTATGTGAATTAACATGCATATGCAGAGAAACAATTCTACGCAACTAGAGAGTACAAAGAACGCGGTCTTTCATCTACCCCCCCCCCCCTCCCATCACGCTACCGCTCGAATATCGATGTTCAACAGTGCCCGAGTCACTCGAAGATCGATTCTCCTTATTGTTTCAAACCCGTTCCCGGAACGACAGAACTACCAGCTCAGTAATTCTTTCATTCTTCCAATAACAACTATCTATTATGAATACGAATGGGAAATAGTTTTAGTTCTTCTTCTGCGGAATGCGTCGTCAACCCCCGCTCTAGAGGTCAAACATGTCGTGACTATTATCTCCCATCTAAACTACAAATAAAATCTTGGTTACAGATACCGTAGAAAAAAAATAATACGATATCAAATACTATTATTTTTTTACTAGAAATTTGATTAGGGATGAAATTAATTATTAGTTCACTTCCAGAAAACTGACCTGAGTTCATGACTGTCTCTGACCCAACATAATCGATATTTCAAATGCCCAGTTAAATATCAGGGAGGGGTAGTAAAGTGGATAGCGTGTGTCACCCCCATTCTAAAAATACCTTGTTCTTATAGTCCCCTAAAGAAAAATGTTACCATTTTACAGAAAAATTGTATTGACATCTAAAACTACGAGAACAGAAATCCCCCCTCCACCACCACAGAGTTGAAAATGTATGGTTCTGTTGTACCAACGCTAGTGAATGTTACTTACTTCTGGAGAGGGAATAGCGACCAACTTTTGCGACATTGTTGCTCTGACTGTGAACAAATGGATAATGTCCATCGTTTGACTATATCCCTCTAGCAACTGGCAACCTCTTGGAAGGGTGTTAAGCCCTAAAGAAAAATAACATGCTCTCAAAGTGGACTTAGAATCGACTGGTAACTTGGTATCAATAGCCCTCCTTCTAAAAAAAAATATATCTTAGAGTAAAAGAGTGTATTTATGAGAATGCGAGAAGCAGATATGGATTTTTTAGGGCTAGCGACGAGTACACATATAATGAGTCTAAAAATCCTTTAAGAAATTAAATAAATAAATTATAAGAAATGATTAGAGGTTCGTTGGCCGTCAAACATTATGTTAGATAAATTAGTCAGGGTGTCGTCCAGGATAATAAAAATAAAATACTGCAAATTAATGGGTGATTATTTTATTATTACAGACGTTTCGACTTAACGTCATCATCAGGAGAATAGTGAGGTGTTGATGGCTGCCAACGGAGGCCTATGGTCACATCTTCGAGTGCAGAGCTAAACTGTTTATGAATAACAGTTAAATTAGCAGTACTTTGAGATATGACCAAAGACCTCCCTCGGAGATCTTTCAGACATCACTATCGCCCAGATGATGACTTACAGTTAAGTCTAAACGTCAACAATAATAAAATAATTACCCAAGAGTTTTGGAGTATTTTATTTCTTTTATCTTGGCCAAAACTCTTACTAGTTGCTCTAGCAGAATTATAAAAATAATTTATTATAATTATTACTA
>KZ806895.1:642737-654822 GCA_000696205.2 Oncopeltus fasciatus | reverse complement strand
TAATTTAAAAATCAACTTCACACGATAATTTCAATAGCAACCACGTGCGTACAATTGACAAACTCGCAAAGGTTATGTTTACTACTTATGAACAGCTGATGAGAGGGGTGTTATGTAAACAAACATGTGTACCAACTGTTGGTGATGAAATATTTCATTTGTTGAAAACTCAATATATATATAATAGAATGATACTATATCTTGAAAACAAGAGCTAATATATAATTTTTATGGTCATTTTCGGTTTTAACACGTGGAAATACATTAAAATCAGCTAATTTCAACCCCGAAACAAAAACTTTGTTGTTCAGTGATATCAGTCTTCGCTTCTATGAAATAACCGTTATCTATCCGTTACTTGCATTCGAGCAGTGATAGTTGTCAGACTGACAGTATGGCTACAGGAAAACTTAGCCATCTCTGATATCATTTCCCGCTGTGATAATCCATATTAGTTATGTAAATGACATCAGCACGTGGGATACGTCGTCCTTAACAGATTAATGCTGATATCTTATTTCGTGGGAGTACACTCTTTCTGCTTCTTATCGACAATTATATCATTTGAGGAAAAATATATATAATTTAACTGACACCCTATTATTCTAAGGGATGTCTGTATTAGCGTATTTAAATTTTATTTGAAAATCTGGAATATGGAAGAATCCCACAGCGAGTCTTAATAGGTTAGATAGCTTATTGATTTTTATTATAGCGTGGGTAAAACCTCTCCAGCCGACATATGTAAAAACATTTGCAGGCTGATAAGATCCCTTCATAGAGATAAAAAAATCCGCCACACAGGTAACGCGAAAATTGAGCAGATTTTCAATTTAATGGACATTGATAAGTGTAAATGACGAATTTGATTATATAAGAACAAATGGCAAGTGTAAGTTATAGGTAAAGTAAATTTCAGTCAGATTCTAGAAAATTTGAGAGAAAAGATTGTAAGTTGCGGTAAACATCGGTAGTTACATTCTTAAATGATTCCTTAGTAAACCTTTTATAACAACATGATAAAAATTATGAAAAATAAATGTTTAGAAATTAAATTGTGGGTCAATTTTGTTCTATAAAATTTCTAGTGTCAATAATTATAACAAAGATATCACTTTTAAAATTTTCTGTCTTTCACCCTATCTCCTCCGATTTCTGCAGGAAATTCATTTACTCAACGTGCTTAAAGGCTATGAGGTTTTATTTATTTCTAGAGAGAGCCAATATTTTTTTATATGAATAGATTATAATTATTATATAATTACATTTCATGTTGTTATAAATTATTTTAAATACAGAATTGTATGTGTCAATTGTCGTTCAATGATTCGATTTCATTAGGACAAAGCGTAGGAGTTTAAGGGATATCTGTCTCTAAATTTTTATGACCATTTATTTTTTCTAGATTTTTTATAACTTTGGGTTATCAGACTATACGACTATTATTATAATTCACTTTATTTCTACACAAATTTCATCCATCATTTAATTTTAGAGGGCAAAATTGTAGGAATTTAAGTTAGGTCTGCCGCTAAGTATTTATGTGCACGCCATTTTGGGAATTCCTCTAGATCTGAAAGGTAAACCTAGTTCTAAATAATCAGAAGGCATAATTATTTTAATGGAACATTGTCTGTCTTTAGGTCAAACTTATCAGGCCTGAATCCATGACTATATTCTAAATAAATCTGCAAACACGAAAAAAAAAAAAAACCTGTCAAAAGTCCAGGAAATGTCATGTAATGTTAAGTGTAGTGGTTTAGAACCACCTTTTCTGCCATTTTTCTTATCCATTTGGTCCGAAAGTTATCGATTTTGCGCCTTCATGAGGTGCTAGAAAGAGATTAACGGCGAAAGAAGGACAACCATTCATTTATGAGAGAATGACAATACATATAGTTCTTTCTAGAATTTTATCAAATTCTAAGACTATCATTTCGAGAAAAAAAATACATTTTTCAATGAAACGCATTTTAAAATATATTTATGAGTGCAATTTCGAGGTTTTGGAGGCCTCTCTTATTTTCAAACTTTAGGAACCTAATTTGGTATTTAGACTTTTCATTAAAAAACCCTTGTGATGGTTTATTTTTGTTTAAAATTTGATGAAGGATTGGGAGGGGGTTTTAGAGGAAGACCAAAATTCAAAAATATAATTCTAATATTTCGTTGTTATTTGTGTTACAAAGAAGCTAATAGGTTCAAAATGTAATAATGTTATTTTCTAAAAACTAATTTCTGTAACATGTATATGAAAACTTATCTTAAATGAGGAATCTATGAATGTGTCTGCGATGGTTGTGCTTAGCCCAGGCTATATGGAATGTAGACCGGAAGGTCGATCTAGAGCAAACTTTGGTAGTTATGCCTTTTAAGTTCATTGCATACGTCTTTAGTGTAAAATGGGAAATCTGCTTGGATAGCGCAGCTCCTGCGTCACGGACATTCAACCCTTGCGCAAACAGAATTTCTCTCAGACTGTCCATTTGCTTGAATGGCCGTTTTGGATAACTACCCTTACACCCTTAGAATTAATTTCATTTTCGGGGTCTAGTTAATTTCTTTTTAACTGCAATAAATTCTATCAAGCTCACTTTTAAGTAAAAATTATTTTAAAATTGGATTTAGGGGATCAAATAAGCCTCACACATGTCGAAAAATTGACTTACACTTTATCCTTTGATAAAATTGTATTAATTTAACAAATTATAAGGTGGAGAAATGACTGCAATCAAAATTAAAGATTTTAATTACCATTTTTTTTTAATGACGTGTCAACCTTTGGTCATTAACGCCAGGGCAGTTCGAGACTAATAAGTAATTTTTACAATGAATTTCTTTTTATTTTATACGATTTTATAGCAGGCTCTTTGGTTTTAATAATATTTTTTTTGTGTATGTTATATAAACAATGGGAGACAATCATAGGCAAAGAGATTGTTTAAAGCAATAGTATATTATCATACCTTTTATTATCCGTCTTCATTGGTTTCTGCAAACCATCTTCTGTTGGCGACTGCTTGTTGAATACAGACAGTGACAGTGAACACATGTATTCGGCCACGAAGATGGATAATGTCCGAAAGCGCTCAACAACAGAAGATGGTTTGCATACACCAATGAAGACGGATAATAGAAGGTATGATAGTTCTAGTTTTGGGGTGGAGAAGGGACTGGCAAATTGTCTGAGTGTGGTACAGGCCGAAGAGCAGATGGGAGATTAGTATTTCCATATAATTTTGAAGAGATGTGACAAAATATATTTTGCTTTTTTTTTAAATTATTTTAATAGGATTTTTCGTATAAATTAATCTAATGAATAATTTTTTTTAACAGTTTTTAATAAATAAATTAAAACTACGTAGGCTAAGCGAATTTATCAAATAATCGTATGAACTTCGCTTGCGAAAGGTAACTAAAGATGGCTCTGGTATAACGAGTTTAAGGTGAGTTATTTTCTTAAATATCATGAATATATATGAACATATGACTAGAATTAGATTGCTGGAAAATTAAATTTTTACAACTGCCAAGAAATATAAACCTATTTTTATGATCAAATTAGGAGTAAATGTTTTTTATGTTTTATAGATAAAGGAGCCTGCTCAACCCTTTTAAGTTTAACTAATACTTTAAAAAACCAACGTTTATATCTTAAATTTTTGACGTAAAATCTGCTCTAAATTTTGTGAAATATACCAAAATTAAGTCAATAATTAATCTATATATTACTATTTATTATTTTTTTCTTCCATACAGGCTCATAATTAGAAATTACTTGATTCCATTATAGCTGTATGAATACTTGGCAACTTTCGTGGGTCTGTAATAGGCGACAGTCGGATTCGTCCTCGTAGATGTTTTTGGCTACCAAGCTGTCTGGATGAGCTCAGAAGCAAGGGACGTGTTAGAGATATTTATCTGGTAATCTTAAGACCATATTCTTTTTTGGCAAACCAAAGTTGTCGTGGATAACTGAAAAATGTCGTGGGCTGTGAGAACCAATCGGATCTCCTTGGATAACCTGGCGTCCACGTTTAACAACTTTATAGCATCAAAATTCCGTCCTATATTCTAACAACTCAAAAATAATGTAAAATAAAATGTGTATAATGACATTTATAAAAGTTTAATGAATTCTCTGGACTTTTTTTTGGAGACATTTTTATCATGTCTGTAAAGGAATCTTCGAGCACAATCCAATGGTTTTCCTATGTGGTTACGTTTCACAGTGCCACCGTACTTCCATTGCTGCATAATAGGAATATTTAATTAATATTATTTTGTATAAATTTGAAAAAAGAAACAATCTTGAGCTACTTTGGATGTTTTTTAAACGCTATCTTTAAATCCGCAAGAGAGATTTAACTCATTGTTATAATATTGACTGTCGGTAGGAGACAACGTCTGTTGCTCGTGATTCATACGAAGAAAGCCAGTTGAAGGAGAAGTTTATTTTTGACGTGTCCTGTTATAAATAGACTTTGATCCCGAAATAGTCTGAACTTAGAAAGGTTTAGAAAGGCCTTGCTGTCCAAGAATAGAAATAGATTTTCTCATCAATGGAGAAGCAACAAGATTAATGAAGACGAATAGGAAATAAACGACCCTCTTCCACACAACACGTCAGCCTTATGAGGCTTTTGGGGGGATGGGTGGATCGTTTAAGGTATTCTTCTTTAAATTTCAAGATGGCGTTATTTTATACACACTTTTATATATATAATTCGCTTGACTATCTACAATTATTAAACTAAGGTACCATCTTTGAAGCGTTTTAAGGAAAATCAATACTTTCGGATGGACATTCATTATAACCATGCTATACCTTGTCGAGCTTTGAGGCTTTTACGTGAATCTCTTGCAGTAGATGATATGTTCGTTGAGTCCAGTGGATTCAGTGCCTCAAAAACAAAAGACGCCATAAGATCCAGGTGTCCGCAGTCTCAAAAAGTCCTTCGACTAGTATGTGTAGCATCTTTCTGCCAGTCGTCTTGTTTGATTTTATCAATATTGCCTTTGATGTAGAGAAGTGTCCTCCATGGTCCTTTTCTTTTGAGTGTCCTGTTCTTGGCTATTAGATTCTTGAAATTAACATGTGCTCTTACCATTCTTCCTCAAGGCTGCTCTTAAATGTCTTCTTCCCTTGGCTCATGGCTTAATTTGCACCGCTCTGCAGGACAATGTTCTTATAGACCTTACTTTCTGAGCCAGGGGTGATGTCAATGAGAATTCAGGACTGTATATCCCTGTTTTCAATCTTCTATTTTCGTTATTTCGATTTCTAGAAAAGGGATTCAGCCATTCTCTTCAAGAGCCATTGAGAACTTTATATCACGAGCTGTGTGTTGTTCAAGATAGTGGGAACGGAATCCAGTTTGTCCCATCTGTGGGTCCAAATACAAAAGGTTTCGTCCACGTTTCTCTACTTGCGAATAGATTTAATAGTTGTACGATCAGAACCATTCACACATAGGTCCACCGCAGTTGAACTAAACAAAGCCTATAATTGATAAACAAATAAATCTAACCTGAAAATACTGAAATAAATGAAACAGAATAACTATAAATAACGAAGGACCACAAAATATACAATGAAGATTGTGTGCTAATTGCATTTCGAAGAGCAAATAAAAATTTACTTTTGTACATAAAATTGATAATTAAAAACTGATGAAACCATAATTATAGTATACTAAAGATGGCATGATAATGGTTACAACAGTAACAAGCAACAGCTGGTTACCTTGAATGGTAATGGTTTGGTTGTACATTTTATGGTTCTGAAGATTGTCTGAAATATGACGGCTCATCTTCTAACACCATTTTTAGGTAGTCGTAATGAATATTAATATTTACCGCATGCCTCAATCTTGCATACACTGAAAATCCCGCAGACATGAAGCATTCAAAGTGTAACTGCAATTGAAGATATTACGCTCAGTATATAGTATATAACATAAGTATATCAAGCCAGCTGTTTCGTTTTTCCCGCCACTTTTCTTACTCACTTACTTGTAGTACAAAACGTTTGTGAACTGAAAACATGTTTCCAGATATGGTATTCTTTGATCCAGTAGACATAATGTTAAATATCATCATATATGTTGTTATTTGTTTGCATTTCTTTTTTTTTTTTAAATATGCATAAATTGGTAATTCATCGCATCCCGAAAGGATACACTGCACAACAAAAAACTAGTTTTTGAATGTTTCCTACACTAAATTAGTCTATTTCTACTAATTTTGGGGTATAAAAACGAAAATAACATTGAAAAATTTTTATTAGCACTGGTTTTTGAGATACACAGCACTTAATCTTAAAGAGTAGTTATACTATACGTGAAAAGTGAAAGTACAAAAAACAATATTGTTATGTTTCTTTTAGAATATTTTAAGTACAAAATTGATTAAAAAAAAACATTATTCTTAGTGTTTTGACAAATAAAAGAGGTTTGTACCACCAAATTTCAATTAAGTCAATCCGATGTATTGTAAGATCGCTGTCGTTTAGCTTGTCTTTTATAAAACACTTCTGGAGCATCCTGTACTGAGCTGTCTGTACTGAGATATTTTCACATCATGTTTTAGAAGATTCCACTGTTGTAGTCTTGACCCTAACAGCTCAGCCTTTTCCTTAGACAAGCCAAGATCTCTTATAAGGTCACTCAACTCTGCTTGACTAATTCTGTGCGGATCACTAGACCTATCGCTTACATCAAAATCAGGGTCATAGGATGTAGAAGGATGGGTTGCTTCTTGTAAACAGACTTCATCACTTTCCTCTAAAATTTCATAGTTTTGGGGTGGAGAAGGGACTGGCAAATTGTCTGAGTGTGGTACAGGCCGAAGAGCAGATGGGAGATTAGGGTATTTCACCGTTCCTCTTTTCTTCATAGATAAACCTTGCTTAATGGGAGGAGTTAAGCAGAAATAACAGTCGTCTGTATGATTGGTAGGCTCACGCCAAACCATAGGTACTGCAAAAGCCATTGCCCGCTTGTTATTTTTCAGCCACTCTCGCAATATGACGGAACAAGAATTACAACATATATGAGGAGCCCATGATTTATCTTGGTCCCCAACTTTTACACCAAAATAATGTTCATAGGCAGTCTTAATGATAGGTGACATTTTACGTTTCTGAGCCTTAAATGTTATTTCACCACATATATAGCAAAAGCTATCGACAGAATTCACACACTTTCGAGGCATTTCAGATCAGCACTTAAATTAATTTAAAAATCAACTTCACACGATAATTTCAATAGCAACCACGTGCGTACAATTGACAAACTCGCAAAGGTTATGTTTACTACTTATGAACAGCTGATGAGAGGGGTGTTATGTAAACAAACATGTGTACCAACTGTTGGTGATGAAATATTTCATTTGTTGAAAACTCAATATATATATAATAGAATGATACTACATCTTGAAAACAAGAGCTAATATATAATTTTTATGGTCATTTTCGGTTTTAACACGTGGAAATACATTAAAATCAGCTAATTTCAACCCCGAAACAAAAACTTTGTTGTTCAGTGATATCAGTCTTCGCTTCTATGAAATAACCGTTATCTATCCGTTACTTGCATTCGAGCAGTGATAGTTGTCAGACTGACAGTATGGCTACAGGAAAACTTAGCCATCTCTGATATCATTTCCCGCTGTGATAATCCATATTAGTTATGTAAATGACATCAGCACGTGGGATACGTCGTCCTTAACAGATTAATGCTGATATCTTATTTCGTGGGAGTACACTCTTTCTGCTTCTTATCGACAATTATATCATTTGAGGAAAAATATATATAATTTAACTGACACCCTATTATTCTAAGGGATGTCTGTATTAGCGTATTTAAATTTTATTTGAAAATCTGGAATATGGAAGAATCCCACAGCGAGTCTTAATAGGTTAGATAGCTTATTGATTTTTATTATAGCGTGGGTAAAACCTCTCCAGCCGACATATGTAAAAACATTTGCAGGCTGATAAGATCCCTTCATAGAGATAAAAAAATCCGCCACACAGGTAACGCGAAAATTGAGCAGATTTTCAATTTAATGGACATTGATAAGTGTAAATGACGAATTTGATTATATAAGAACAAATGGCAAGTGTAAGTTATAGGTAAAGTAAATTTCAGTCAGATTCTAGAAAATTTGAGAGAAAAGATTGTAAGTTGCGGTAAACATCGGTAGTTACATTCTTAAATGATTCCTTAGTAAACCTTTTATAACAACATGATAAAAATTATGAAAAATAAATGTTTAGAAATTAAATTGTGGGTCAATTTTGTTCTATAAAATTTCTAGTGTCAATAATTATAACAAAGATATCACTTTTAAAATTTTCTGTCTTTCACCCTATCTCCTCCGATTTCTGCAGGAAATTCATTTACTCAACGTGCTTAAAGGCTATGAGGTTTTATTTATTTCTAGAGAGAGCCAATATTTTTTTATATGAATAGATTATAATTATTATATAATTACATTTCATGTTGTTATAAATTATTTTAAATACAGAATTGTATGTGTCAATTGTCGTTCAATGATTCGATTTCATTAGGACAAAGCGTAGGAGTTTAAGGGATATCTGTCTCTAAATTTTTATGACCATTTATTTTTTCTAGATTTTTTATAACTTTGGGTTATCAGACTATACGACTATTATTATAATTCACTTTATTTCTACACAAATTTCATCCATCATTTAATTTTAGAGGGCAAAATTGTAGGAATTTAAGTTAGGTCTGCCGCTAAGTATTTATGTGCACGCCATTTTGGGAATTCCTCTAGATCTGAAAGGTAAACCTAGTTCTAAATAATCAGAAGGCATAATTATTTTAATGGAACATTGTCTGTCTTTAGGTCAAACTTATCAGGCCTGAATCCATGACTATATTCTAAATAAATCTGCAAACACGAAAAAAAAAAAAAACCTGTCAAAAGTCCAGGAAATGTCATGTAATGTTAAGTGTAGTGGTTTAGAACCACCTTTTCTGCCATTTTTCTTATCCATTTGGTCCGAAAGTTATCGATTTTGCGCCTTCATGAGGTGCTAGAAAGAGATTAACGGCGAAAGAAGGACAACCATTCATTTATGAGAGAATGACAATACATATAGTTCTTTCTAGAATTTTATCAAATTCTAAGACTATCATTTCGAGAAAAAAAATACATTTTTCAATGAAACGCATTTTAAAATATATTTATGAGTGCAATTTCGAGGTTTTGGAGGCCTCTCTTATTTTCAAACTTTAGGAACCTAATTTGGTATTTAGACTTTTCATTAAAAAACCCTTGTGATGGTTTATTTTTGTTTAAAATTTGATGAAGGATTGGGAGGGGGTTTTAGAGGAAGACCAAAATTCAAAAATATAATTCTAATATTTCGTTGTTATTTGTGTTACAAAGAAGCTAATAGGTTCAAAATGTAATAATGTTATTTTCTAAAAACTAATTTCTGTAACATGTATATGAAAACTTATCTTAAATGAGGAATCTATGAATGTGTCTGCGATGGTTGTGCTTAGCCCAGGCTATATGGAATGTAGACCGGAAGGTCGATCTAGAGCAAACTTTGGTAGTTATGCCTTTTAAGTTCATTGCATACGTCTTTAGTGTAAAATGGGAAATCTGCTTGGATAGCGCAGCTCCTGCGTCACGGACATTCAACCCTTGCGCAAACAGAATTTCTCTCAGACTGTCCATTTGCTTGAATGGCCGTTTTGGATAACTACCCTTACACCCTTAGAATTAATTTCATTTTCGGGGTCTAGTTAATTTCTTTTTAACTGCAATAAATTCTATCAAGCTCACTTTTAAGTAAAAATTATTTTAAAATTGGATTTAGGGGATCAAATAAGCCTCACACATGTCGAAAAATTGACTTACACTTTATCCTTTGATAAAATTGTATTAATTTAACAAATTATAAGGTGGAGAAATGACTGCAATCAAAATTAAAGATTTTAATTACCATTTTTTTTTAATGACGTGTCAACCTTTGGTCATTAACGCCAGGGCAGTTCGAGACTAATAAGTAATTTTTACAATGAATTTCTTTTTATTTTATACGATTTTATAGCAGGCTCTTTGGTTTTAATAATATTTTTTTTGTGTATGTTATATAAACAATGGGAGACAATCATAGGCAAAGAGATTGTTTAAAGCAATAGTATATTATCATACCTTTTATTATCCGTCTTCATTGGTTTCTGCAAACCATCTTCTGTTGGCGACTGCTTGTTGAATACAGACAGTGACAGTGAACACATGTATTCGGCCACGAAGATGGATAATGTCCGAAAGCGCTCAACAACAGAAGATGGTTTGCATACACCAATGAAGACGGATAATAGAAGGTATGATAGTTCTATATTTATTGGTAGTGATAATAACCCTTTAGATTATTTACCAATAGTAAATTATAAATAAAATAAATGAAAATAAAATTTTTGTAGAACATAATGTACAAAAATGTAAATGTTTGAAAAAAATTAAAAAGCATTACATTAAGGACAATTTGTGGAGCCAAGTTTGACAAAGGATTCTAAAGATTATTTTTAAGGATCCATGGTTGTCTAGAGAAGATCGGCTACCTCCTCTATTCAAGGTAAAATAAAGCAATTTGATAATTTTGAAAATACTTTTTTTTTATTGTGGTTTAGTCCTTCCCCTCCTGCCAAGAAAAAATTAAAATCCAACCATTATCGAATCTAGGTCACTTAAGTAAAGAAAGGAATGATTGCCTCAATGGTCTAGATCCATCTTCCTCCCGAAGCAGTAATTTTCTCAGCTTCAAACTGCCTGACCCCAATGAAACTATAATTGCTGAGGAACTCAGCCCCAAGGAAATGGTATCACCTTTGATGTTCCGCGACTCTGACCTAGTTTGGCATTTCTCTATCGGGAGGGAGATAATTCTGTCGAACAATTCCACCCTTCCCAGCTGAAGAATGCAAACGAGTCGGGACACAGAGATTGAGTACCTACGCGAAGGTAGAAGGGTTCATAAGCAGAAGTATAGAGCGAAGGGGATATTTAAGGGTGATTTCAGAATATAAGATAACTCTGTAAAATTGATGTTAAATAAAATTTTGACGAAAGTAAAAAGGGAAAATAATGAAAAGTGAATTTAAGACGGCCGAACCCCAAATATATTTTCCCAATGATATTTTCACCGTACTCTATTCCCTGCCGGCCTTGAGCCTACGTCATCGATTTGGCTTTTTAATAAATTATAATACGCCTTATTAGTCATAATTTTTACAACTTTTTATTAAAAAAAATTAAAAAGAACTATTAGGGGGTCATTTAATAACATATAGGATTAGATGAATGAAATTTCCACCTTTGCTTGCTGCTTAATTTTCTATTTTATCTCATAGAAAGTAATAATTCATTTATTTATGTTCATGAAATAAAATTTTTCATTGAAATCTTCATAGAATCTGAAAATATGAATTTTGTAAAACACACGACAAGATTTATTTTCTTCGCAGATCCTGTATCGGAGAAGCTAAAAATAATTCATGTCAAAATTTTATATGTACACACACGCATACATATATATATATATATATATATGCCTCATAAATCTATATTTGATTCCTGCACACTTATGTATGCGAAGATACACAAGAGGGTAGGTTCCCTTGAAGTAGGGGGTTGTTGTTGCCATTCCAATCCAACCCCCGTGACCTTGTAGGAACTGTAGGGGTTTGCCCTCTTAGATGAGTTGCCACGTGTAGATAGACAGATCTCACCCCTCCGGAGGCCATTTTCTATTACTTTTACACGGCTCTCACTGGTCAAAGCCCGATTTCCAATATTAACTATTATTTAATATTGATAGATAAATATGTTTATATCAGCCAATTAATGATAATGATTTACATTGTCCTAGAGAAAATATTTTGCCATCAAAAAAGAGAGAGAGGTGTTTATTTGTCTGTAAATTGTTTAACTTCAGTAATTTTTAAATTAAGTTCACTTATCCGGAAAATTTTGGGTAAAAAATTATTAAAAAAATGTAAATTATTTAGTTATTTTCAGTGTTCTGAATAAAAATAAG
>KZ806895.1:631381-641957 GCA_000696205.2 Oncopeltus fasciatus | reverse complement strand
TTTATATATAATATAAAGTCATTTTAATAACTTTTTTATTTGAAAAACAGTTTTCAAACTAAGATGTCAAAAGTAAAATTTTCAAACGTTTATGATTTACTATGTTTTTATAAAAGACATGATAAGGAAGATATTTAAGGAACTAAGTAAAAGGCTTAAGCTCTTCGTCCCCCCCCCCCCACTCTTTACTGCAGGATGGATACATACCCAGAACTATTCTTAATTTCCTCATATTTTTCTTTATTCAACTTATATTATACTATTATAGCATAATATAGTATGTTATAGTATTTAATAAAGCATATTATTATTATACTTATATTATTTCTTATATCTGCTAACTTCTGACACTTAGTTTTTTCCATGTATAATGAAACATTCTGCCTAGTTGCACGAATAACTTTTCCTTTTTTTTCTTCACCGTTTCATTAATTTTTGTGAAATATTTATATATCTCTAAAAACTAACTTACTACATAAGTATTTTTAAAATCAACGGGGTAAAATAAGTTCAAATGATTTCTTCTATTTATAAAAAGGTTTTGTTTTTGACAATTTTTTTTGCAAAGGAACATAATAAAAAATCTAACTGTCCCAGTCAGGACTCGAACCTGGATCTCCTGCTATCCGGGCCGGTGCATTTACCATTTATGCTACCAGGACAAGTCTGATAAGTTATTAAATTCCCCGCACTAGTGTCGAGAGTCTAACCTCCGAGGCCGACGAATATATCGTCTTATGCTCGGAGGAGCTGACATTGTCTAGCTATTTAAATGACTCTTGTTATTTACTTTTAAATTTTAATTTTATATTTTTTTTTTGTAGTATGTAATCCCACGTAAATTTTAACAATTTTTAGTGCAAGGGAACAGAATAAAAAATCTAACTGTCCCAGCCAGGACTCGAACCTGGATCTCCTGCTATCCGGGCCGGTGCATTTACCACTTATGCTACCGAGACAAGTCTGATAAGTTATTAAATTCCCCGCACTAGTGTCGAGAGTCCAACCTCCGAGGCCGACGAATATATCGCTCATGCTCGGAGGAGCTGACATTGTCAAGCTGTTTAAATGACTCTTCTTAATTTAATTTTAATTTTAATTTTATAAATATTATTTATTTTGTGGTCTTTAATCCCACGTAAATTTAGATAATTTTTAGTGCAAGGGAACAGAATAAAAAATCTAACTGTCCCAGCCAGGACTCGAACCTGGATCCCCTGCTATCCGGGCCGGTGCATTTACCACTTATGCTACCGAGACAAGTCTGATAAGTTATTAAATTCCCCGCACTAGTGTCGAGAGTCCAACCTCCGAGGCCGACGAATATATCGCTCATGCTCGGAGGAGCTGACATTGTCAAGCTGTTTAAATGACTCTTCTTAATTTAATTTTAATTTTAATTTTATAAATATTATTTATTTTGTGGTCTTTAATCCCACGTAAATTTAGATAATTTTTAGTGCAAGGGAACAGAATAAAAAATCTAACTGTCCCAGCCAGGACTCGAACCTGGATCCCCTGCTATCCGGGCCGGTGCATTTACCACTTATGCTACCGAGACAAGTCTGATAAGTTATTAAATTCCCCGCACTAGTGTCGAGAGTCCAACCTCCGAGGCCGACGAATATATCGCTCATGCTCGGAGGAGCTGACATTGTCAAGCTGTTTAAATGACTCTTCTTAATTTAATTTTAATTTTAATTTTATAAATATTATTTATTTTGTGGTCTTTAATCCCACGTAAATTTAGATAATTTTTAGTGCAAGGGAACAGAATAAAAAATCTAACTGTCCCAGCCAGGACTCGAACCTGGATCCCCTGCTATCCGGGCCGGTGCATTTACCACTTATGCTACCGAGACAAGTCTGATAAGTTATTAAATTCCCCGCACTAGTGTCGAGAGTCCAACCTCCGAGGCCGACGAATATATCGCTCATGCTCGGAGGAGCTGACATTGTCAAGCTGTTTAAATGACTCTTCTTAATTTAATTTTAATTTTAATTTTATAAATATTATTTATTTTGTGGTCTTTAATCCCACGTAAATTTAGATAATTTTTAGTGCAAGGGAACAGAATAAAAAATCTAACTGTCCCAGCCAGGACTCGAACCTGGATCCCCTGCTATCCGGGCCGGTGCATTTACCACTTATGCTACCGAGACAAGTCTGATAAGTTATTAAATTCCCCGCACTAGTGTCGAGAGTCCAACCTCCGAGGCCGACGAATATATCGCTCATGCTCGGAGGAGCTGACATTGTCAAGCTGTTTAAATGACTCTTCTTAATTTAATTTTAATTTTAATTTTATAAATATTATTTATTTTGTGGTCTTTAATCCCACGTAAATTTAGATAATTTTTAGTGCAAGGGAACAGAATAAAAAATCTAACTGTCCCAGCCAGGACTCGAACCTGGATCCCCTGCTATCCGGGCCGGTGCATTTACCACTTATGCTACCGAGACAAGTCTGATAAGTTATTAAATTCCCCGCACTAGTGTCGAGAGTCCAACCTCCGAGGCCGACGAATATATCGCTCATGCTCGGAGGAGCTGACATTGTCAAGCTGTTTAAATGACTCTTCTTAATTTAATTTTAATTTTAATTTTATAAATATTATTTATTTTGTGGTCTTTAATCCCACGTAAATTTAGATAATTTTTAGTGCAAGGGAACAGAATAAAAAATCTAACTGTCCCAGCCAGGACTCGAACCTGGATCCCCTGCTATCCGGGCCGGTGCATTTACCACTTATGCTACCGAGACAAGTCTGATAAGTTATTAAATTCCCCGCACTAGTGTCGAGAGTCCAACCTCCGAGGCCGACGAATATATCGCTCATGCTCGGAGGAGCTGACATTGTCAAGCTGTTTAAATGACTCTTCTTAATTTAATTTTAATTTTAATTTTATAAATATTATTTATTTTGTGGTCTTTAATCCCACGTAAATTTAGATAATTTTTAGTGCAAGGGAACAGAATAAAAAATCTAACTGTCCCAGCCAGGACTCGAACCTGGATCCCCTGCTATCCGGGCCGGTGCATTTACCACTTATGCTACCGAGACAAGTCTGATAAGTTATTAAATTCCCCGCACTAGTGTCGAGAGTCCAACCTCCGAGGCCGACGAATATATCGCTCATGCTCGGAGGAGCTGACATTGTCAAGCTGTTTAAATGACTCTTCTTAATTTAATTTTAATTTTAATTTTATAAATATTATTTATTTTGTGGTCTTTAATCCCACGTAAATTTAGATAATTTTTAGTGCAAGGGAACAGAATAAAAAATCTAACTGTCCCAGCCAGGACTCGAACCTGGATCCCCTGCTATCCGGGCCGGTGCATTTACCACTTATGCTACCGAGACAAGTCTGATAAGTTATTAAATTCCCCGCACTAGTGTCGAGAGTCCAACCTCCGAGGCCGACGAATATATCGCTCATGCTCGGAGGAGCTGACATTGTCAAGCTGTTTAAATGACTCTTCTTAATTTAATTTTAATTTTAATTTTATAAATATTATTTATTTTGTGGTCTTTAATCCCACGTAAATTTAGATAATTTTTAGTGCAAGGGAACAGAATAAAAAATCTAACTGTCCCAGCCAGGACTCGAACCTGGATCCCCTGCTATCCGGGCCGGTGCATTTACCACTTATGCTACCAGGACAAGTCTGATAAGTTATTAAATTCCCCGCACTAGTGTCGAGAGTCTAACCTCCGAGGCCGACGAATATATCGTCTTATGCTCGGAGGAGCTGACATTGTCTAGCTATTTAAATGACTCTTGTTATTTACTTTTAAATTTTAATTTTATATTTTTTTTTTGTAGTATGTAATCCCACGTAAATTTTAACAATTTTCAGTGCAAGGGAACAGAATAAAAAATCTAACTGCTATCCGGGACTCGAACCTGGATCTCCTGCTATCCGGGTCGGTGCATTTACCATTTATGCTACCAGTCTGATAAGTTATTAAATTCCCTGCACTAGTGTCGATAATACGTCAAAAACGGTTTTGCTTTATTTATTTTTTTTTTATTTTCTTGTAAAGGTGTATTGAAAACTCAAAATTATAAAAAAAAAAAATAATAATAGCCAATTTGTAAGACAAAGGAAGATCGGACTGAATCCTTGTAAAACAAAGATTGTCAGCCTGCGTTGGCTACTGACTCTCAGGATTTGTATTTGAAGCAAGCCAGACTGAATGGAGACTGGCCTACTTCTAACTGACCACTCCTCGGCAACTTCCCTCACACAGAACTCTCCCTCCACTCCCGCCAAAACAAATCTACACATATCGATGTGAGAGTCCCCTCGCTGGCGGCTCTTGAATAATCGATACCCTTGTTACACAATCGACTGCATGGCGGGAAGGCAGTCTGGCCGGGTGGAGGGGGGGGTCGGGAATGTTGCCCGCCTGGATTGGCAGACCTGCTTCCAATGCCAGAGGCCCGCCTTGTCGCGCCGCTCTCGTAGTAGTCATTCCCTAAACATCTACCAGCTATTTTTTTCCTCGTTGTGTTTGTGACTGTGTTTGTTTCAATTGTGAAGTGACAGTAAGTGATACATCTGAGTTGCTTGTCTCTTTGTGTAAAGTGGTTTGGCCCAGTAAGTCCTAAGACCTGACATATATTCCTGGTAAATATTTCCCATTATTCTTCATTGAATTAAAAATCTAACTATCCTTTGAATATATAACAAATATATCTCGCAGAGAGTTGATACAGCACTTACTGAAAAAAAACTTTGCTTATTTCTTTTACATGGTTTGTAAGTGGAAATACTTGAAAATTATACTTGTCCCTCTTATCAAACAAACTGTCAACTTATCACTCCTATCACAGCTGTTATTTATCTCATTCACTTGCTCATAAACATTTCTTAATGCAATGGAATTTTAATGAATGATTAGTATTACATTCTTTTAAAAAATAAATGATTTTAAAAAACATTTATGTTTATTCAAATAAATACTTCAAATTTTTGTATAAATAAAGTGTTTATTTTATTTAAGCTTTTCTGTTCGGCTGAAATTAAATTTACATTTTG
This sequence comes from Oncopeltus fasciatus, assembly GCA_000696205.2. Taxonomy (NCBI): domain Eukaryota; kingdom Metazoa; phylum Arthropoda; class Insecta; order Hemiptera; family Lygaeidae; genus Oncopeltus; species Oncopeltus fasciatus. The sequence goes on along the minus strand of KZ806895.1, from coordinate 636,908 downwards.
ATTGTTTTTATTATATTTATTTGTATTTCTAAAGTCATTTTTTTTTACACCATGGATTCATTAAAATTTGTCTTGATATAGTTATTTATGGTTTTAAAAATTTCTTATAAAAATATATAGATATAGAATTTGACCTTTTTATTTGTAAAATGTAATTATTAGAAAATTAAAATCTCTTCTCTGATACTAAGAAATTCACATTTTTTAATCATATTATTTTATTAAACAAAATTGGCGTGGCATAGATAATTCCCACTGAATCCTTAGACAATAATAAATCACAATTTTTTATTAAAATTTGAAGTCTTTCATTTTGGCTTACATGAAATTAGACCTATTTCAGTTTTTCGCTTTTCACCGTTTTCTTTGAAATCATTCATATAATTTAAAGGCAATATTTTTATATACAAAGTCTTATCATATCATTTTTATCTATTAATTAGTTTCTGATTATTGATATATTGCCGTTCCTCTCATGAGTGAGAGGCGTAGAATTTTCCTATGTGAAGAAGTTGTCTTCAAGGCCATTTTAAATAATACATATTTATATTTCATTTAACACGTTTATAATCCATAAAATAAAATAACAATTTGGGTTTTTAAAGTGGAAAGTGATATTTGAGAAATATATTTTACAGTCCATGCTCGGTTACATGCTAAGTTGCGTTTTGATGTTGAGTAAATAACGTTTAAATTGTACACTATCAACAATATTTAGGAAACTCCACTAATGATAAATATAAATATACTTCTTCATAGAATCTCACCGAGAATGAGAAATATGCCATCTTCAAGTAATTTATATATTCTGATACCTTTAACATTTTCTTAAATGATTTATGCATTTTGAGCTTTAGCTAATTTATATAAATCATTAAACTAATATATTTATTTACAAATATTGAGAGGGAAAAGAATAAAAAATTCTATCTGTCCTAACCAGGACTCGAACCTGGATCTCCTACTTGCCGGGCCGAAATGTTTCCATTATACCACCGGGACGAGCTAGATAACTTATAAAATTCCCAACACACTAGCTCGTCCCGGTGATATATAATGGAAGCATACCGGCCCGGAAAGCAGGAGATCCAGGTTCGAGTCCTGGCTGGGACATATAGATTTTTTTATTCCTTTCCCTCTCATTAATTGTTTAAAATTTACGTGGGATAATAAACGACAACTAAATTAATATTTCTAATATATTTATGTATTTTAACTTCTCTTATCTAGAGTGATGTTTATACAATTTTATAAATTAATGTTTATTCAAAAAATTTATATATTATTTTTATGAAATATTTTTTACGTTGACACGTTTTGTTGTAATGACTTCACTTCAAATAGAGGAGTCTTCCTTTAGCTGTTACTTCATCGGAAACTGAAACCGGTTGATAAGGTTTGCTTATTACCGCAAACCGGTTTGCTTGCGTGTCTGCGGGCACACGGACCAACCGGATGATATCGTTCGTCCATCGAGCGTGTGAGGCTAGCTCTCGGCCGAGTTGCGTGGTAGTTACCATTCCGAGAGGCTTGGACCTCACACGGGTGCTGGGAGAGTTGAAGTCTCTTTTGGACTTACTCTTCTTCCCTTCTTCTGCTTTGGAATAAGGAATTGCTTCCTCTATCAGTGCATTTTAGCGGCCTGCAGAGACGCTGCAGAACTCTCTGCACAGGCTTTTTTTTATGGCTAACATATGAGGCGTTCGAAAGCCGTACAAAAATTCATTGTTTGTATTATTAATAGGGTAATGTGTCTTTGGTATTGTTTGTATTATTATAATTTTATTAGTAGATAGAATGTGTTCAATGTGTATTTTCCGTAAGTGAGGACTCAGGCAATAAAGTATTATATTATAATAATATAATATAGATTATATCTATCTATGTATCTCTCTCTCTCTCTCTCCCTCTCTCTCCTCTCTCTCTCTCTCTCTCTCCCTCTCTCTCTCTCTCAGNAGATTTAAAAAAACAACCTGTCTATTTGAACATATAACCTCTCTCTCTCTCTCTCTCTCTCTCTCTCTCTCTCTCTCTCTCTCTCTCTTCTCTATGCCTGCTGTGTATGAAAGCAGCCCTTATCACTTAGGCTCCGCGTATTTACATGAGGTCTACCCTTCAGGCTAGCCCAGCACCCAAAGGGCAGTTCTCTAAAGGTCTAAACACCAAAAATATGAACTCTCTCTCTCTCTCTCTCTAAAAATCCCAAGGTAGCCAAGAATCAGATAGTCTCTTAGGGCCTCTGAACAAATTAAAAAAAAAAAATGACCTAACTCTTTCTCCTCTATCTCGATCTTTTTCTCCTCCCCCCCCCCTCCCATCATTCCCTATGCCCTTTGTGTATGTAGGGCCCCTTATAACAGTAGTACTTTAATTTTATTCCACGGATTTCCTTGAGATCCACCCTATGGTAGTCCAGCACTCTAGAGCAGATCCCTTTATACCTCTAAACACCAAAAATATGAACTCTCTCTCTCTCTCTCTCTCCCTCTCTCTCTCTCTTCTCTCTCTCTTTCTCTCTTTATTGTTCATTAACTCCGCTGTATCTACTGTTAGTTGTCCTAGTGGGGAAGTATACTTCTCCCTATATCGACTGAAACATAACCCCACCGGACGGAAGACGAGTGCTGACATTGATTCCCACGGTTCGGCATCCGCCCCCCCCCCCCCCCCCACCCCGCGGAAAACGGACCACCATAACAGAGGATTTGCGGAATCCTTGCGGAAAGCGTGCTTCTTACAAATGAGAGAGTCAGCGGACAACAAAACGCTCTCTACACGTGGCTGATAGTGCCTTGATACATTCTTCGTTTGACAACATCTCAGCTTAGTTTCCTCCAAATTTATGATCACATTTTAATATATTATTGCCTCCTTCTCATACCCCTTCGTCATTCCTTATTTCACTGAAGTTTTATCCTGGGGAGGTGACTAGCTACAAGATAAACAATACTTTATCTTATTGACACGCCAGTCTTTGAAATGACACCTTCATAATAATCTGCAATATATATTCTACCATTTTCTGGTACTATTCCATTATATTTAATAAGTTTATACTTATACATCACCATTTTCCAACACCCTGAATTACTTTCCTATTATGCATTTTTTACTAAAAATGAAAATGAAAAGTTGAAAAATTGCATTATTTTATTTTATTATTATTATTATTATTATTATTATTTAATGCATTAGCTTTAAGGTGTTTACNATTATTATTATATTATTTGCGTATCTCTAAAAGTAACGAAGATATCAAAATTAGTATAAAATAATTTTAGTTGGGGTTCGGTCAAGATAGATCCAAAAAAATACAAATTAAAAAAAAGTGTATTTTTTTAAAAGATTATCTGCCAACGATTCGGCTTACGTTGTAAGCCATCTTCAGGGCTCCCTATCATGAAGACGAGGGAGTCCCTAAGTCCCTATGGAAAATCTGCTAATGCCATCCTGATATTAACTTAGTTTACAACGTCCCAGCGTGACGGGTTTTTTTCTCTTTAAGAATTCATTTCAAGTAATTCAAGCTTATTAGTATATTAAATAAGTATTCCAGTAACAAAAAGAAACGTTTTGTAAAATATTTTAATTTTTGCTTTGATGTTGATGAATCTGAATAACTTAATTTTAACGAATTCCCAAGGAATGAGTTTTTTTTTCCTATTCTCATGACTGAGTTTTTAATATTGTTTCATTGATCCTACCTACTATATCTAGACATATAATAATACATATATTTATTCATATAAATATCGCTTTCAGTTATTCTTATAGAAATATGTCATGTGGCAGATAAATTCAAAATGAAAGGCTAAGTTTGTTACAGAGCAAAATTGGACTTATAGAGTTAGGTGATTACCTGGAATAAGAATCATAAAGCTAAAAGTTTCTTTATGTAACTGGCGTAATAATTTAGTTTAGCGTAATTTAACACAACACTGATATGTTGAGTATCAAAACAGGGGGAGTTATTATTTTTGGAGTTATTCAGAGAAAATGAACAATGAAGAGTGGGGGTTTACCAATATCGTAAATTTTAATTCAATGGCTTGTCACTTTTAAATATTAAAAAAACGGCTGAGTTGTTTAAAGAGCAATATCGAACAAACAGCATTGTGGATTACTCGAAGCGTTAAGTAGGTTATCAGAATGCTGTTTTCGGCAGAATATTTAATTCAGAGCGATGAATCTCAACTCAGATCTGTATATTTGTGATAAAAATCTTTGTGAGTGGTTGCATAAATAAGAAAGTTTAAATACCAACATTCAACAACTACGACACTGAGGAATTTCCTCAGCTCAAGCAACATCTGTCGGTTTTTTTTTTTTTTTTTGTTTTGGATTCATACAAAATTAAACTATTTCTTTGAAAAACTTCTCTACCCGATTGGTTTTTTAACCATTCCACTCGTACTATCCTCTACCCTCCCCACTCCCCGATTGTTTTTTTAATCATTATACTCCATCTACACTTATATTTTTTATATAATAATGTAATACATTTATACTACTTAAGATAGCAGGGTCACTACTCAAATAAATGGCAGTATCGAGAAGTACATGAAGGACAAAAGGAAAATATATTTCTGCCTTTTATATAAACATTACCTAACCTGAGGATAGTAATAATCCGATAAAATCACTTTTACCAATAAAGCATTAGGACAGAATGACAAAGTCTTTACCTTGGATCCTTTAGTATCATCTTCGGCTTGCTTAAAGAGCATGTGCATTGGAGACACCCAAACAAGAAATATGACAGGCAACGTTTGTTTGGGACCCTGAGGAGTAGAAAAGGTGAAGATGACTCTTGGCTTTTACAACAACGTCGACAAACCTGAGGATGGTACTAATGCAGCTAAACCACTTACACGACAAAGCACGAGAACAGAATTCTTACTTGGATCTTTATGGGAAAGTTAATAGAATAGAAGTTTGTCTTTTGAAGTTTGAAAGTTAATAGAATATTCCTGTCTTCAACATCTATATAGACAAGCCTGGGGTTAAAGCCTTACAGTCAGTTTCATATTAGGTTTGGAAGACTACACTTTTCCTTGGATCACTAAGGAAGAATCTCTTCTTTAAATATAGAAGGTAATGTGCTTCTGACGTCCCTGACAAGTTTGACAAGTCAATTAAGTGCATCAAAACCAGCTGCATGATAGAATAGAAAGAGAAGAATGCAATATCTCTATCTAAATATATTTATCTGCCTTTTCCATTTCAAAACTCATATGAATATGGACATTGACCTTCAATTGTAATTTCATTTTATCAGTATTTATTATTAACTACATTATTCTCCATTGAGCAATAATCAAAAGTTTTGCACTTAGTCGGTTTTTCTTCGTGTCACCAAAGGTCGGGTTTGTCAACCCCTGCCTTTATTTTTAATTCTTTCTGTAGCTTAGATCTTAAAAATTGTCGGAGAACAATTTGAAAATTTTTGACTCTTGCCATCAATTTCGGTCGTACACAAACACACACACACATAATATATATATATATATCACATTTTAATATATTA
>KZ806895.1:608513-625740 GCA_000696205.2 Oncopeltus fasciatus | reverse complement strand
TATATATATATATAATTTTTACGAAAAATTGTTAAGAAGTATATTTGCTAATATAACTATGATGGCTTAATGGTCTTGATAAATTACTCCCATATTACCTTCAACATTAGACAAATTAATCATTTTTTTCTTCCCTTCGTCCATTTTTAATAAAATAAAATAAAGTATGCTTTTTTTACACAGCTCCTGCGTGACAGTCATTCAATTCCTATTGACTGAAAGTCTTAGCGAACTAAAGGTTAAGATTTTTATGAAAATTGTCATCAGACATGAAACCTTTCCCCATTTATATAAATCCATCCTGGGGTTCCAGTCCAAAGTCCTTCGCACAATCCTCAACACTCCTCCCTAGGACGAGTATATGCACGTATCCAATAAAACCATCCATTCTGACCTGCAAGTACCTTTTGTTTCCGAGCTCATCCCCTCCAAGGACATCCAAATCCTCTAGTCCTCTCCTTGGCATCCCACGTTCATCCCGACAACCCACCCTCCTCGACGCCTCAAAAGGATGTGGCCAAGGGACCTCCTACTCCAGCCAGTTTAGTTAAAATATCAAGGGAGTGAATGCACTGGCATTTTTCTCCCCTTCTTACTCCCTTCTTGACTCCCTTCCTAGTCTCCTTCTTATCCTAGGATAAGGAGAAGATGGGTGCCGGACAGTCTATCGCGGGTTAACCTGGGCTCCTCTCTGAGGACGGGTTACGTCCCGGGATGGACGAGCAAGGACTCTTATCATGTACCATTTATATAAATGCTGAAGACTTTTCTTTCTTTAGTTATTTTTTTAATTTATGTTACATGTATATCTACATGTACATGCGCATATCGGATGTCATACATAACGTGATCCCGACGGATTAATGCAGGAAAAGTTTCAACATATTTGCTGGCTCATGCTCGTCACCGGCTGTCGCTAATTGCCAATGATCTTCAGTTTCCGGCTGACTGCTAATGCCCCTGAATACTTTTGCCGCTTCTCAATTGTCACTGTAAATTAAAACAGATGAAGTCGAATTGATCTGTAACGCTAATTTAACACATGTTCGGTCCCTCGGCTTGAGGTACTGTTCATATCCCTGATCTCTCTGAACGAAATAATGAGGAGCTGACATTGTCAAGCTGTTTAAATAACTCTCGTTATTTACTTTTAAATTTCAAATTTTATTAATATTATTTTTTGTGGTATATAATCCCACGTAAATTTTAATAATTTTTAGTGCAAGGGAACAGAATAACGAGAGTCATTTAAACAGCTTGACAATGTCAGCTCCGAGCATAAGACGATATATTCGTCGGCCTCGGAGGTTAGACTCTCGACACTAGTGCGGGGAATTTAATAACTTTTCGGACTTGCCCCGGTAGCATAAGTGGAAAATGCACCGGCCCGGATAGCAGGAGATCCAGGTTCGAGTCCTGGCTGGGGCAGTTAGATTATTTATTCTGTTCCCTTAAATTTACGTGGGATTATATAGCACAAAAAATAATATTTATGAAATAATAGTTATTGAATCAGCTGTTCCGCGATGTATCATATACTGGTTGAGATTTCTCACATTTTATTTTTTTAAAAATGACATAATTTTTGAATCGCTTAATCACTTGCATCAGCTTATATGCAAGGAGATTAGTTAGTATATTACAAACTCCCATGGCACTGGATATAGCATTATTTCTCAATAAGATCCTGCCCAGAGTGGCACTCTAAACATCAACGTCAGACTTTGAAGAAAGGTTTACTTAAGTAATAGTGAATGACAATTTAATTTTATGAATTAAAAATAAAATTATGGGGGTAAGATAGAGTGACTTTAGAGAACAGGCCTGTCTTCTTCTGTGATAGTAGTTTACTCCAATACAGCACCTGATGAAGGAGTAAGTAAAGCCGAAATGCTTTGTAAGAAAAATATGCTTTTGCTGTAGTATGGGCACAACCACATCACAGATTGTTTTTAAAATCGTTTAGAGGGAGTGGGAACTCACCTTTCCTACTTAAAATCTTCAATATCTTCTTGAACATAGGTTTTTCGTAAAAATTTTATAGAATATAAATGTCAGAAAACTAAATATTTTATTTGGTTGTGGTATTTTATCCCACGTAAATTTTAAACAATTAATGAGAGGGAATAGAATAAAAAATCTATCTGTCCCAGCCAGGAATCGAACCTGGATCTCTTGCTATCCGGGCCGGTGCATTTACCAGTTATGCTACTAGGACGCGCTAGATGTCTCATTCAATTCCCTCTACACTAGCGAGAGGCTAACCCACGAGGAAGGCGAGAACTTCGTCTTGTATTCGAAGGAGCTGTCATTGTCAAGCTATTTGTCGACTCTCGTCATTTACTTTTTTATTCTATTCCCTCTTATTAATTGTCATAAAACTAAATTTTACACCAATTATTTTTTTTTTCTAGCATTAATAATATTAATGCTATTACTTTGTAAATTTTTTAATTCTCTAATTATCTCCCCTTAAATCTAAACCGAATTTATCTTTTTAATAAAATAAATAAATTTAAAAAAAATTTAAAAAAATCTCTACTCAAAAAAACCAAAAATAAAATAAAAATATAAATTTTTTTAAAGTTTTATAACAAACAAATGTTAAATAAATTTTCTTAACAGTAAGAACTACAAATTGATACTACTTTTGAATGTGGTTATTCTGTATATCATCACTGTTGAACCTTCAGCACTGTTATAATCTGAATTTGTTACTCTCCATGTGTTAACTGGTCGGGTTCAGTTGAAAGCAGATAGAGACTGTTGTGACGTCACTACAGCGGCCGCCTCTATGTGTTTGATTGAGGATTTGACCCCCGACAGATTTATTCCTCTCTGTCCGCCTCTTGGGAAGACATCAACCAGACATATGTTGGGCCCGGCCTCCAGAACGCCTACAATTAACCCAGCCGTTTAGGGAAGTTCGAGCTACTCGCAGGGCGTCCTCGTTAGCTCCCCCCCCCCCTGTCGAACCCCTAGTAGAACTTTCAAATTCCGCCAGACTGTCCTCGAACCAACCCCTCCCAACCCTCTGAAACAGAACCTGTCCGATGCCGAAGCTAATGGTATAATATGAAATATCTCCTGCTAAATCTCTTGAGAGCAATTTCCACTCCCACGAGGTGTAAAAAAAAGATGAGGTAGCGAATTGAAAATCGTTAATGAAATTGAATTCATTACTCATACTTTAAAAGGTCGACTGAAATTTATTTAAATTGCATTACTTTATTCTCAGGGGAAATGGTATTGCTGCTACAGAGCTCAACCAGTCAAGGAAACTAATTCCGAATATTTCAGGCCTAAAAAATAAATAATACATTTACCATTTCATCTTCCGGGTTGGACCGAGTCAAATTGTTCTTTTTTGCCGAGCTTTCGCACATCATGTGATGGCTTCTTCAGGGCTGAAAACTAAATATTTTATTTGGTTGTGGTATTTTATCCCACGTAAATTTTAAACAATTAATGAGAGGGAATAGAATAAAAAATCTATCTGTCCCAGCCAGGAATCGAACCTGGATCTCTTGCTATCCGGGCCGGTGCATTTACCAGTTATGCTACTAGGACGCGCTAGATGTCTCATTCAATTCCCTCTTTCAATTCTCTTTTCAGCCCTGAAGAAGCCATCACATGATGTGCGAAAGCTCGGCAAAAAAAAAAAAGAACAATTTGACTCGGTCCAACCCGGAAGATGAAATGGTAAATACATCTGACGACCGACGAAGCCTACGTGAACATAAATAATACAGTTAAATGCAATGAATGTTTGCATAATTTAAAAATGTAAATACACTGAACTTTTGAAAACAGAATGGTAATGATGCAATTATTCCTCTTAATTAAGTTAATTAATGTATTAAGTATTCGAATAATTTATAATTTATTATTACGATTTATTTAAAATGAATATAAATAGAAGTAAATTTTACTTTGAACGTAAAAGACGGATAGGACAATGCCAAGGAAAGAACAATAAGGCTGTCCCTGGACTGGACGGGAGGGAAAAGTGGGGGAATCATTCTCTCTTTCTCGATACATTCGTAAATTTCTTTATTAAAAAGTGGTTCATTAAAAATAAAATGACAATAAAAATTTTATAATCATAAAATCGAGAAACCTGTCTCTTTCAAATTTTTTCATAATTCCAATAAAAATGAAAAATATTACTTATAAATTTTTTTTTGGTATATAATCACACGGAAATTTTAACTATTTTTAGGGCAAGGGAACAGAATAGGGAACACTAGTGCAGGGAATTTAATAACTTATCAGACATTCCCCAGTATCATAAGTGGAAAATGCACCGGCCCGGATAGCAGAAGATCCAGGTTCGAGTCCTGGCTGGGACAGTTGGATTTTGTATTCTGTTCCCTTGCACTGAAAATTGTCAAAAATATAACTTTCCTTAATTGAAGTTTATCTTAACCCCCCCCCCCACACACACCTTTTTATGTGATTCGACCGAAATTCAATGAATAATTGAACTTTCAACAGAGTGTGGAAAGTCTGAATACCAAATTTAGACCAATGAAGTTGCTATTTTGGCAATTTCACATTAGAATACGACAGCTATATAGTAGAATATATATTATAGCTATACCATGACGCAACTTTTTGGAAAGCTAAATATATATGTATATAAAACTATTAATCATCATGGTAAAAGATCAATTTTACATAATTTTATTGATATACTTATGCGTAGCAGAAGTAATATATATATATATGTAGGAATACTTTGTACAATACCTCCAGGAAGACTTCATTAAAATTTAGTACAAATTTTTACAGCAACAAGTATCTAAAATCTGGAAAAATAATTTTGTTACTGCTCACATTTATTGCTGTTTCCTCGTTTATGTAAGCTTTTATGGAAGTTGCAGAGCTGAAAAGCTATTAGGCCTAAAGCGCGGGGGTTAAGTCTCATCATCCCTCTGTGTAGGGGTGAGCCAGGAAACACTTTAACTCACGTGGAGTCGGGCTTTGGGGAGCTCTGTTTAATTATGAGGCAGTAATTTCGGAGGAACACTATCTGAGGGCCTATCTCCTGCAACCTTCACGTCCCACAAACCTCCCTTTTTCATCTACTACAGCGCAGTTTGGAACCGCTAAGCAATCACCGTGATAAGTTACGTTATCAATCCCAACTTAACACGATGATTGTTCAGTATAATTGTTTTGTAATGAAATCATACCTCGATTAGGAATTCTTGTGGAGCTCTGACGTAGCCCAAAGGGATTCTAGCGAATCTTGGATGTTCATCTCAGGCCTGCAAATCACAGCATTCCTAAAGCCATGAATTTTTATTCAATTAAATAATCTAAAAGGTTATTTCTACCACCAATGAATATAGATCTATCATACCTCCTATTCTCCGTCTTCATTGGTTTCTGCAAACCATCTCCCGTTGGTGAGCGCTTTCGGACATTGTCCATCTTCTGGCCGAATACAAGCGTTCACTATCACGGTCTGTATTCAACTGCGTTTGTATTCTGTGAGTTAGTTGTGTCAGGTATCTGTAACGGTCACTTTTGTCGGCGATAAGGTCTGTCGAATGTATTCGGCCAGAAGATGGACAATGTCCGAAAGCGCTCGCCAACAGAAGATGGTTTGCAGAAACCAATGAAGACGGAGAAAAGAAGGTATGAGAGTTTTATTCAATTGTTTAGTTACCTCTATTTTTTGCCTCCCCCATGGCCCGAAGTGTAAGAATCAGAGTTGGGGAAATGGTAATTCCTATATATTCCCCTGTACTCTTGAGCTACTCAAAGAACGACCCTGAAATTAGGTCTTCATTGCTTAAGGCATATGACATCTTCATAATTTTTCTTTAGAATTATTGTTATTTATTTTTGACTTTTTGTTTATCATCAAGAATTAAATTAAGTATTCATTGAATGTCTTAAGGTATAATGGTTATTTGTTCACTGTTATTGTGTAAACTAATGAATCATAACCTAAAGAGAGAGTTTGTTGACCGTAGATATTATTCTAAGATTATTTTAGTTGGGGTTCGGTCGAGGTAGATCCAAAAAACACAAATAAAAAAATGTATTTTTTTAATGAAGGATTATCTGCCAACGTTTCGGCTTACATTGTAAGCCATCTTCAGGGCTGTAGAAATACAATGTCATGAGAATACAGTAATATTTGAAATTAGTATAATAGAGAATTATAATATAATGTGATATCAAGAGTATGAAAGTAGAAAACTGTGTAAGACAATTAAAAGTTTATGAAAACAATATTGAAAAAAGAACCAATTTGAAAAATACATGTAAACCAACAACTAATTGACAAAAAACAATTGAAATATCATTAAAGCAGTAATTTGCCACACCTACCTATCATGAAGATGAGAGAGGACGTCCTGTCCCTAAGTTCACATTTCCATGACTGAACATTCCATGAAGATGGCTTACAATGTAAGCCGAAACGTTGGCAGATAATCCTTTATTAAAAAAATACATTTTTTTATTTGTGTTTTTTGGATCTACCTCGACCGAACCCCAACTAAAATCATCTTAGCATAACCTAAAGAGTTCAATGGATGAAGGTGATAAATAACATTTTTCGCGAAGAGAGAAAACTACAGTCTAAAATAGGTTTTCTGAATGATCGATTACCTTATTCGTAACTTTCTTTTTTTACTGTGGAATAAGAGTCTAGTTTAAATTAATAAATAATTAGTTATTCCACTTAACACTTTATTCGTAAAGAAAATATCGCCTTTCATATGTAACTTTCATCTACTCGATCCTTCGTACAATATTCTATACATCATATTTATATATTGGGTTGTCAAATATTACTTTTAAGTTATTTTATTATTAATTTTTCTTATTTTTCTGATATTTTGTATTTGATTCAGTTTTAACCTAAGTCTCTATCTATAATGTATAAAGCCTTACAAAACCTTGCTTCAGTAAATATTTTAGTCCAGCTTAAGTGTGCAACCCGTCCTAATTGCATAACGACTTATGCTAAAAGAAAAAAAAAATGTTTTAATCGTAGTAAAAAAAGAAAATAGCCATTCCTTTCCCATATAAGGGTAATGAAGAAATCACAACTAATTGCAATTAAATATCCAGTTAATTTAATATAGAATAGTTTAGAAATTGTAATACTTGTTCACCGACTTACAAGCATAAATGGTAATACGATATTTGCATTTTGTTTTGATTTATTTGACAACCATTTTTCTTAATTAAAGGGAGTCCGCCTGGAAGAATTTTAAACATACTCTTTCTCACACACTCTCTCTCTCTCTCTCACACACAGATATATATTTTTTTCCTTCTATGGCTGACTACTTATTTAGCAAGTTATTTGTTTTTTTCATTATTACTCACCCAGCTGACTCACAGCTGCGCATGCCTGGGACGTTGTTGCCAAGTTACCGTATCATGTCCTTGCCAACTTTAGCACATCTGTCACCACGCCAGGTGACTGCCAGGCCGTTCCCGCATAGTGCTCGTTCTTTTGTTACATACCTTATTCCATAGCTAATAACTTACATAGCATACTGGCTTTTATCGATTTGAAGGATTTCAGGAATATTCCTTCCATTGCGTAAACTCCTGGATATGAAATACAGTAAATATGACTCTCTCTTCTGAAGCAGTATCCTTGAGAGAGGCATTCTCCAAGTAGACATACTTATAGTGTATTGTTTGGTATGACACATTGCTTATGTCACTAAGATTATTGCTGGACAGTGCGATATTCTGCGCGGTGTACTATTCAACTTATATTTTGCTCTATCCAAATAGATACTCAGAATTTTCCATAGGTCTCCAATGCACCTTTTTCCCATAAGATTAGCTTGTGTCACTCTTCAGAGATACTGCAGTTGACAGAGCAGTGTACTTTGGTAGTACAGTTCTTTTTAGGGTTTCCCAACTAGATCCCTCTCTTGAAAACAAGAAATCTGCAAGCACTTGTAGTTAAATTTGTAAGTATTATACTTATTCGTTTTTTAAAATAAAAAATTTATGCTTTACGAATTTTTAAAATGCCGACAAAAACCAAGATATTCTAAATATATATACCCCTCATTAACTCCACTTCCTTTAGACTTGTTATCTTCTGTAGGTTTCCTTGGTGGAATCTGTGAATTATTTTAAAAGTAGCACCATTTTACCAACGGAAAAAGCTTTCTTGCAGAAAATATGCTAAATTCTGTGCATGATATTTTTATACACTCTTTTATTAATGGCTTGTTATTTATCGTTTTTACGTTAATAGTTTTAAAGAAATAATTAAATATCGAATTTGAACAGTTTGAAACCTTCCGTTTATGGGGTTTAAGATTGTGTTATGTTGCATTGGTTCTTGTTGTTCTCCTCATGGCTTAACGCGACTATATTGTTTTTTGTATTTTTTTTTTTTTTTTTTTTTTTTTTTTTTTTTATACTTTACACAAAAACAATGGCTAACTCTTTGTGACCTCAGTATTATTATAGAATATGTGATCTTTCGTTCACGGATAATTGAAAAAAAAACTGTTTCTCAAAACAAAAGTATATTATTATTTACAACTGACTTAATATTACTAACTTAAACTAACCAAGGCTAAGACAGCCTTCTAACTCTTCGACTAGACCGACTCTCGGCTAACACCGGAATGCCCTCCGCCCGGGGTGAAGGGCTTATATCTAGTTCTACCATACCTTCTATTATCCGTCTTCATTGGTTTCTGCAATCTGAGGATGGTTTTCTGAAACCAATGAAGACGGATAATAGAAGGTATGATAGTTCTATATTCATTGGTAGGGAAAATAACCTTTTAAATTATTTATATCTAGTTCCTTATCAGATATCTTTATTATTTAACTTAGGAGTCATACTTTTAGGAATGGCCATGCTTCTTAGGGGTTGACTGTTTTTAACTCACGACAGCTGGGAGTTTAATCCAGATCAGGCTGAGGGTAGCATGTGCGTAGTGGAAAAGGTGGAACACTGAACAGCAATACGGACTGGATCCTTCGGCAACCTTGTCCTCGATCTCTTCCATTGTTGTTTGTGTTGACCGCAATAGGTTTGTGTCCCTGTCCGATGGCACTCGAATGGACATATTGGGCGTCGACGACAAGAATTAGATTTATGTGTCATATAGATATATAAATTCTTTTATTTTCTGATTCTCTAATTATTAAACAATTTTTAATAATTTTACTTAACAAACTGAAACATAAATAAAATATTGTTTCTATTTTTTTTTTTTTTTTGTAGAACTTATTTTGACCCAAACAAATAAACAAATAAAGGAAGAAATTCTCGCGCAGAAGCCGCTTAATCTGAGCAAGTTCCATATCTTGTAATCCTTCACAATTAAAGAATATCTTTTATCAAATTATATGTTAAATATTACGCCTTTTTCATTGAAGAAACTTATTGTATTTGCACATGATATCTCGAGTAATCCCCCACTCACATCGCCCGCTTTTTTTATGGCGTGACAACCTATGGTTAATAACACCAGGGAGATATTTATAGAAGTGGGAAGATATTTTAAAGAATAATTTTATATGGAGGTAGAATAGAATAGCCATTTCTTTATGCTTGGAAACTACGAAAGTAATATTTTAAAAAATTGAGAGAGAATGAAAAAGAAGCATACTGAAAATGCACCTAGATAAGATTTAATAGCCTGCCTTCTATGAGAAAGTTCATTACAGGGTCGATGACTTTATCGTCATCCAATGGAATTTCTTCTAGTGTCCCATTTAAGTTATATTTTTTCCTTGTTTCTTTATATTTTAGACACTCTGTAAATATATGTTTGATAGTAAGAAGTCGTCCACAGACCTCACAAATGGGTGGGTTATCCTTTGCCATTACATAGCCATGAGTAAGTCTTGCGTGTCCTGTTCTTAGTCTGGCTAATACCACTTCTCTTTGAATTCTCAAAACTAAACAATGCGCCAGCTGTATCTAAAAACATTTTTAATTCCGGTATAGCCTGTGATATTTATTTGAGACCAACGTTATGAATTTCATTAGGAATAAAGTGTGTGTGTGTTATTCGTGTAGAGAGAGCGAGGGAGAAAGAGATTAGATTAGATTAGATATCTCTATTCCCAAAGGATGTACATCATTATTTCCTGACCATTTCAAACTATCAATGTAAACATAAATATATAAAATTCTACCTCTATACACAAATATATAAAATACTATTCAAACCCTAACGTATCCCCAATGAGCACTAAAAATCAATAATATTATAATATCAAACAGAGAGAGAAGGAGATAGAAATACGTTAGAATGCATTATCATTCCCCTAGCATTTATTTATTTGTAATTTATAATCTTAATCAATGTTAATTTTTATGTATTTAAATATTTGAATAAAGAACTGGAAAATTTCGTAATATCTCTCGCGAGTGGGTCAACCCTCATCGTAAAATTTATTTGAAAGCACGTCTATCCGTTCTCCTTGAAAATTCGGAGATAAGCCCTGGTCAGAGCCTTGTAGATGATGTCGTCATAGCTGTACGGCCACAAATTGTGTGAAAGAATCCTCGCTCACCTTCCCCTTAATGGCCGCACAGTTGAAATTAATTATTTATTGGCTGTAATTGGCTGATAATGGCGCTCTTCCCTCCATTAGGCCGACCTTATTTATTTCACACTATTTCTGGGGCACATTTTTTTTTTTTTGCAGCTAAAAGGATGAGAGCATTGGGTAACCCTTCGGGATCCTGGTGATTCATGATCATTTATAGGTTACGTTGAATAATATCGCAGAAGAGTTCCTTAGCCGCTAGAGTACGTGAAGAAAAAAGAAAGTTTAATGACCGACTAAATAGAAAATTCTGTGCTGTTATTAGCCACAGATATATATTTTATTTTATAAGCAAAACGCAAGAGCGGCGGCATTTGGTTTCATTAAAATTTCATAGGGGCGCTGGGTGTCTCCTATTTCTGGGAGAGATCGATTCTCCCCCCTTCATTGATAAGTAATAGCCTGCCCAGTACTACAGTTGTGAAGATATGTGTTTTTTTTTTTTTTTTCTGTAGGCAGTCTCTCCCTTTATGATTCAAAATATTTGAAAGGGTAGAAAAATAACGAATTAAAAAATCAATATATAGTCACCGTCGTCCAGTGGTTACAACGCAGGGACTTTGAGCCAAAGGTTCTAAGAACCTTCGAAGTGGGCATTTGTTTTTGTTTTTTTTATTTTTTTTCATAGCTTTTTAATGACCCAGCGGTTCCTGGTGTGCTTCTGGAACACCCAGCTTTAAATGGGCCATTAAATGGGGGAAAAATCAGGTGAGAATGGTGTGCTAACCACACAGCTTCTCCAGTGTGCCATAGGCGAATAATAAACACATCCATAATATGTGTGTCCCCCAAGCCTCTGTGGCCTCTTTTTATTAAATGGTCTTTAAAATGTAATATAAATGTATGTATAAGATGAAAAATAGTAAATGACAAAACATTTTATTAAAGACCACGAAAATGAGAAACATTTTTTAATTTTATAAATGAATCAGCAATGAGAGTAGGAAGAGGGAAAGGTCATAAAAGTATTCTTTAATATAATATTTTTGATTATTGAAAATTAATTTAGTTGAAAATTAAACTTTATACCTTTTATATTCTAAAATTTGTATTCCATTTACAAATTAAACTTGATCCTCTTATTTAATTTTCCTTCACTTTACTCTGTTAAATAATTTTTATATTGATAGTCTTAAGAAAGTGTAACTTGATCCTCCAATTATAATAATTATTTAATAAAGTGGATGGTATATATGAGAACGTTTAAGCCTTTTTTGTTTAGTTGTCCCCTTCAATTAATTATTTAAAACTGATGTGAAATGCACTTGAATAATGCTCTAAAATTCCAAAATGTAAGTTTTAATGATGAACTGGTAATTGTGATTTATATTTTTATAGGACTCTTAGAAAGAATGGAGGAGGATAGCTTGCTTAAAAAATTAAGTCCTGGAAGTATTCAGCTTGTTTTTCTTTTAATTTTTAATGTGAAACTGAACTAATTATTTTAATTTTCAATTTGTATATAGTGATTGGAAATATTTGCGTAATTAAATTATTTTTGAAGCAAATACAATTATTTTCACTTTTATTAATGTGAATACGTTTCATTAGGTTCGCAACACTTCATTTACTCAGGAAAAGGAAATAAAAAAATTGAGAGAAAGTGAAAGAATTATTAGAGGGGAATTTTGAGCAGTGGCCAGTAAGGGGTGGTCAGGGGTAAGGTAAATTAGGGGCAGGGGGTGTGTGTGGAAGGGGTGGCCGGTGTGAGCGGGGGGGGGGGGCATCGATCGAGGACCTACAGTTTGACAACTGGCCCGAGACTCCAGCCTCTACTTCTAGAGATCGATTAATCGAGAAGTGTGTTGGCCTAATCGATACTCTTCATACATAGTTTGCCTCCCGACACCAGACACCAGGAGTTTTTTTTTTTACCTTAGTTACTTATGCCTGTTCCCTGTCTGTAGACTCTCTGCCCCACAAAGCAATCTTCAACAAAATCTTCTCCTCCCTTAGCAAAATCTTGTGACGTCAAACAAGCTTGTTTTGTCTCTGTTGCTAGGTGCTTGCTAGATTCTATGATACGACACTGACTTTTTGAAGACTTACTTTCTATTTTAACTGCTCGTTTCATTTCTGTTGTGAAGAGTCAGAGCCGTATATACCTAAATAGATCCGACCTGAAAATTACAAGCTTTGTGTATGAATAAAATATTTTGCTGCACCCGTGATAAAAAAACAAATACCGATAATGTCCAGGGATAAATAGAGATAATGATAATAGATGATAAGCTCACCATCCTCAGGCTAATATAAAATTTATATATAAATAAAAAATAGTTACAGTCGGGCTACTATATATTGACGAAGGAAAAGTTTGAGGCAATAATGATAAAAAATTAAAATTAAATTATCAATAAATACAATTTTTTTTATAGAATAACAATTAATACATTTCTTGTAAAAGAAATACTGCTGTTGTACATTAAATGCAAGGGAATGGAATAAAAAAATCTTAATGTCTCAGCCGGTACTTGTACCCGGATTTCCTGCTTTCTTGGCAGGCATGTTACAGTTACACCACAGAGACAAGCCAGATGATTCAAGCACTCTACTGAGAGTCTAAACCCCCGAGAAAGACGAATACATCGTCCCAAGCTCGAAGGAGCTGACATTGTCAAGCTATTAATTAGACTCTCATTATTTAATTTTATTTCTTTTTATATATATTGTTTTCTTTGTGGTATTTAATCCCGCGTAAATTATGAAAAATAAATGCAAGGGATAAAATAAAAAATCTTACTGTCTCAGCCGGAACTCAAACTTGGATCTCTTATATGCTACCACTTCCACCACCGAGACTAGCCAGGTAACTCATTAAATTCCCGGCACTCAGCTGGAATTCTTAACCCCCGAGTAAACGAATAAAATATATTGCTTTCGTTTTCCTGCAGTCGTTTTATTTTATAAACAATCGGGTTCTCAGAGAAAACTGTACATGATGGCCAGAAAACTGGATTTAATGGCTGGTGATGAGTGGGGTCTTCGTGGATTCGGTGTTCGTCATTCCTCTGTCGCCATTCTTGTCGACCACAGTAATTGAAATAACACCCAATGAAGTTAAGACATCAATGACCTCTTTGATTGACATCTCTATTAAAAAAATAATATAGTATCAATTACTGTACTGTGAAAGCCCGGTACAAGGTAGCTTCGATAATACTCCTTTAGTTTCGTTGGTGATTTCGTTCAAGACCAACTCATAAAAACTCCCTCAACACCTCTACAAAGAAGTTATAAAGTAACTAGAACTATACATATTTTTCTCTGATCTGAAAAAAATTTCTGGAAGTCTTAAAAGCTAAGCTAACCGTTTGACGAATGAAAGTATTCAATATCTAGCATTCTATACTGTTCAGAGACTAATTATACAGATAACTGAATGCTATTCTTATTCACCGACTGAGGGGTGAAACACTTGCCATATCCTATTTTTAGTCTTTCTGAAGATAAACAGTATTAGCATATTCCTGGCGATCAGCATATTATTGACGTCAGTTTGAACAGTAGGCGTCAATGACGTACGTCAATTACTATGTCAAGCGGATGTTAATTGAGGACCCATCCGGCCTGATTGGTTTACGTCGGCCTGATTGTCCTCAGATGAATGGGCTCTGGGTGGCCTCCTGCCACCCACACACCCATTCTTTTCCAGCTAAAAGGTTTTTTTTTTTTTTTTTTTTTTTTTTGCTGACGCGGCACATTTTATATTTCTGGCAGGCGTTAAAGCGACACCGACTTATCCATGTAGGTTTTCTCTGAAAAATGGTGAGAAGATCCTTTGGACTATTTTTCCATCACTATCGGAACCTCCTCGGTAAATGAATGACAAGCAAATACAAGATTTTTTTTTTTTTACCGCGGATAAAATTTTATTTTTTTACGACTTGGCCTAGTCTTGAATGAGTTGTTAAAAAATTAAGTAGGATTACATTTTTTTGGGGTGTGCCTAGNTTGTGACTCACAGTTTTATATATATATATACTTTTTTATATTTTACTAGTACTTTGTACTAGCTAGCTAGGTAAATTTTTTATTGATAGCTTAATTTGCCCCCGGTAAATCTGTTAAAAGAAAATTCGAGAACGTCCGCTTAAGTTATGCAGTTACATAATCATGCATCCGCCTTTAATATGCGTTTTAAATTTTAAAAAAAAACAAATATATTTTATACTTATCATGTGACATTATTATTTTTTAATGAGGAAGATAGTATTACTTGCTATAAGTTAAATATTGACTAATTGTTCTTCTTTATCTTGCGAAAGTTACTGTCGTACAGTTTTATAAATACATGTATGTGTATGTGTATGCATATATATTTATGCGGATGATATTGAACGGAACATATTTTTAGTTATTCTTTAACTAGTAGAAAAAAAGGAAGATATTTCTTAATAGCTGCGTCATGATACAAACATCGGATCAACTAGATTTCCTTGTTATAAATTATCTAAAAAATAAAAAAAATACTGGAATATTTAATACATCGCGTCATTTAAGGAAGACCACGTCAAGGTATTTAGCTTGAATATATATATATTGTTATTCACTAGAGTCGTAAAATTTATGTGAGAGAAAATTTCTTGAAGTAAAATTTTTTTTTGTTTTTTTCCTATTTTTAATTTTTTTTTATTTATCATTCAGGCGCATGAACATCATTGATTATCCTAATTGTTATTGTATTATTATCTCATGTTTCATAGGAAGATCAAGTTATTCGCCTTGGTACCATTTTCGACACCTTTGAGCCTTTAACCTTTGAAAAATTTCCACAGATCTTAACCGATTTCACATTTAGAAGATAAAAATGATCCGTTCAAAATAATACATATAGTTTTTTCCATTTTACCTTCCCAACCAGACCAGAAAAACATCTGGTTTTCGTAGCCCTTACACTCGTTATTCTCTTCAGCTTGTTAATTTAATTTCGTAATTTTATTTTATTCATATCCCCCTTTGATGTAATATGGGTAAGCCGCCACTCCTGCGTGGTGTGGTAAATTTGAGTTAGATAGAAAGGCTCTCCTTATGTTAAAAATATAAATTCTTCCATTAAATTTCTTTATTGCGAGAGGGAAGGGGGTTTAATAACCGAGAGAACTTCATAACATAGGCCACTACACAATGTAAATTGTTAGAATTTTATTCCTATAAACAAGGTTCCGCTCGGTCCGCGAACCAAGTGGCATTTTTCTTGTTTTTAATAATCAAGTAACAATCTTGAATTTATGTTTTGAATTAAAAGAACGTCTTCATTCAACAGATTCCCAGGTAGGATAAAGGAACTTTATGCAGGTAACATGACATAAATTTTGGACGATTTTTACTGGTCATCACTGATCCTACTTAGGAGAATTTAATATATAAATGTGAAACACTCGCGGCTGCAATGTACGTATGCTAATCAAAAACAGGTGGGATAGAGAGTGCAGTGCACACACAAAAAGAAAAAATCACAAGTGACTTAATCATAACTGTTCTTGATTTATATAGCAAGCAGACATAAATATTTGGGACTCGCCGAAGGGAATATAAGAGTAAGGAAAAGGCAATTAATTAAATAGATTTTTTTTTTTAAATTTACGGTGGAACTGCATAAACTAAGCAGATTTCTTAAATGTTGAATTCTTATTTCACAATCGGAAAGAAAAATTAAGGAAGAATAAATTTGCCTCCGACTATAATGGGATGGGTTAAAGAAGTCCTAAACTAATAAAGTACATTATTACATATCACCCTTATTATTCGCCTTATTTTTTATTGTAGAACTTTATGGTTAGAATATAAATTTTACACCTCTTCTTAATGACAATTTTTTTTTTCATAAAAGTCTTCCAAACCTCCTCATTTGGTTTCAGCAATGAAACATGACAGTTTAACAATTTCAACACAGAAGCCTAAATACTTTACCGTGGTTTATATATTTAGGGAATTCTTTCGCGAAGGAGATACTTAAACTATGTAGATTTTTCATGTTTTATTGTTTTTAAATGAATGACGAATTACATACTATAAACTGAGCAGAAAAATGAGCACTTGATCTAAATTGGCTGGGAAGGAAGACTTAGAAAACCTCACTCTATAGCCATCATATTTACATTCTTAAATATATTTAATAAATGTATTACCTTAAACTGTTACAGAATATACATTATAATTCTAATTTTGTGCAAACTATTTCAAACTCATAAAAATAACTCTCCATATATCACTTAATCATATTTCTCCAACTCCTCCCCCTTAGATCTAGATTACAACCAAAAATTATTCCATATCATTTTAGTATCGAAAGTAACTTACATTGAGATTTTTTTGTATTATGAACATAAAAATCTCTGCCATACACTCTAAATTTCATTTCTTAATATCTTTCATAATGTGTTTTAAATCTTTAATGTTACAGAAAGTAAATATTAATATAAAAAAATTTACATTTTGATCTTATTTTATTCTCTAAGATAGCGAAGGTTTTAACATTTTAAATTATGGTCTAACTCAAATATTCTCTCTCCCACTCTAACGATTCTAACGATTTCAGCCATTAAGAAACGCATATATACGTCTGTAAATAGAAATTTGAAATGTCATTTGATTTTATTATTTTGAAAATAAAACGTACAGACAAATATATATATCATTAACTCCACTT
>KZ806895.1:586941-608338 GCA_000696205.2 Oncopeltus fasciatus | reverse complement strand
TATATATATATATATATATATATATATATATATATATATATATATATATATATATATATATATATATATATATATATATATATATATATATATATATATATATATATATATATATATATATATATATATATATATATATATATATATATATATATATATATATATATATATATATATATATATATATATATATATATATATATATATATATATATATATATATATATATATATATATATATATATATATATATATATATATATATATATATATATATATATATATATATATATATATATATATATATATATATATATATATATATATATATATATATATATATATATATATATATATATATATATATATATATATATATATATATATATATATATATATATATATATATATATATATATATATATATATATATATATATATATACTCGAACACGCAGCGCCAGGCTTGACCGGATACTATCGATTAACGCGCAAAACAATGGTTGTTCAGAAGATATTACATTCTTTGATCCATAATTTTGATTGTTTAGAGTTGAAACATCGATAGATTTATGTTGCAATTTATGTTCGAACAGTACTGTGATTCTCAGTAAGATATCTAATATGGCTACAGTTTGGCTCAAATGGCGTAAAACCGTAATTATTGGGCACAGTTTGCCCCAGATTAATAAATTAAGAGATTCTTATGTATTATTAATGCCTGGTTTGAAATTCCGAATGCTCTCTTAATTTATGAGCAATTACCTCTTATTTAATATAAAATGCCTTGTGTGAATTCCACATTATACCAACAACATTTGCATAAAATTTACATATGCTAAGAATCATTTACGATATTATATAATAATTAGACCGCAGTTTGCACAATGCACAAATATCATTTTTTTCAGTTCTTATTGCTTTAAAAAAACAAACAGAGTTTTTATTATCATAAGTAAATAAATGAGTAAATCACAACACGGTTCTAATTAACTTACAATTAACCC
Source organism: Oncopeltus fasciatus (assembly GCA_000696205.2). Classification (NCBI taxonomy): domain Eukaryota; kingdom Metazoa; phylum Arthropoda; class Insecta; order Hemiptera; family Lygaeidae; genus Oncopeltus; species Oncopeltus fasciatus. The sequence goes on along the minus strand of KZ806895.1, from coordinate 607,332 downwards.
TTATATATATTTGAACTCGCTATTTTCATGGACATATTTGTATCTATGAACAAATTCGATATTTAAAAGCTAATTTTAAAACCTCTAGATATGATTTTTTACATTATTATTCCATAATACATTCGAAAAAATGCATACTAAAGAAAATATATAACATTATTTTCTAGTCTTATGTGGGCCTTCTTATTTTAAAATATGGAAACCAAATTCTATATGTGGGCGTTTTATTGGAAACTCTTAAAATTGTTGTTACTCGAGTTATAAACAAGTTTATAGGACATAATAGGTGTAAAGTGTAATTTTCTAAATTGTATGTTGTTTAAATTCTTTATTAAAAAAAATCCTTTTTAGAGAAGATATTTAGAAATGTAACTATGAGGGTGAGCGCGTCCCTATCTCTCTTCTTTCCCGGCCAGGCTGGGGCATTGTTCAGTGGCCATATCTTTTAGTTTTTTAGCTCATAGTTTCATTTCATTTCCTCCCTTACTCTAATTTATCTCCACCATTATTTAAACACGGGATATATGCTTAGATCATGCAGTTCTTGTCTAAGAAATTTTTTTTTTACTTATAAAATTTATAATACTAAATGTATATGTATATGTATATGTATATATATAAAGAATAATATGTGTAGAATGTAATTTTCAAACTTATACGTATATTCAATAACATTTTTACAAAAAAAAGTATATGTGAGTGTGTGTGTGAGTGTGTGTGTGTGTGTGTGTGTGTGTGTTAGAATGCGCTCTTGCCTGAGCACCGAATTTTCTACTTGGGTCTCCACATGTAAACCATAAATCGATTTATTTTGACCTCATAAAAGTACGGTGGTTTTTGACAAGATATCTAAGATGTCTACAATTCTGTCTCAGATGACCTAAATCAGTTATTCATTGATTATAGTTTAAATTAACCTGGGGCTAATTCCCAAATTTAAAAATTAAGAGGATCTTATGTATAATTAATGCGTGATTTATAATTCATAAATCATTATTAATTTATAAGCAATTATCACATTATTTTAATTATCTGTTATTAAATATTTAGTGCCTTGTGTGAATTCCACATTATACCAACCCATTTGCATAAAAGTGATCGAAAATTGATATCAAATCATGAATCGCTTTAATATAACACAGTGATTAGACCTCAATTTTTATTATATTCAAAACTCACCTTTTCAGTTCTTATTATTTTCAATTTAAAAAAAAAAGTGTTTTTATTATGATAAGTAAATAAATGAGCCTATTTACTACAAGGTTATAAGTACCTTACAGTTCTCACACAAAGATATATTTGGACCTCGGTATTTTCATGGAAACATTTTTTTATGAATAAACAAATTATAAATTTAAGAGGCCGAAGGATTTTGAGGTAACTCAAAATTATAAGTCCTAAATCGTTACTATTAGTGCTTTGAAAAAAAATTAAAACGCCTTACATTCAATATTTAATTATCAAACATTCGTATTTTATAATATTTTTTTAATACTAAAACGAAGATATTAAAGAATTCAAGTTCAAGACTTATGGATTTTCTCGTTTTAGATATGAATGGATTTTAATTATACTCTACTATATTGAATATTATATATATAATAGACTAGAAGGGTTGTGCTCTTTCCTTTATTGCCCCTTTCTGTTGAAATTAAAGTCATCTCTAGTGTCATTCCCTTATCCCTACATTGTCATTTTTGCTTTTATGACCATATTTTTCTGTTACTCGTATCGAGCTATCTCTAATGAATCATGTGTAATCCGCGTGCATCGCGCATCTGCAGCGTTACGGAGGCATGCAAGATGCCAGGCATAACCTCAAGGGGAAGGTTATGAAATCTGACGTATTTAAGAGCAATTAAGCGGACATGAGGGGGAATAAGGAAGCTAGATTTGATGGAGTTCTAAACGCCTGAGTTGCTGACAAGGTAATGGTCATAGAGGTCGATAGTGAGGTCATGAGAGTAGTCTGCCCCAAGGAATTGTTCTCTCTGGAGACCTTCTCTGTGACGTCATTGACTCACGAAAATGTCAGATTGATCTATACCATTGGGGGGAATATATTTGGATTTTTGTGACTCACAGTTTTCATAGTTACTGGAGAAAAACAAAAAAATGTTATATTCGAAATTATTGAAAAATACTTTTACAAAGTACAATAGTTTAACGGATTCCATCGTGTTCCATAATATATTGTATATGCGGCAGACCTATATAATTTTAATTAATTAAATTATTTGGTTTTGAAACTAAGTTCTTATTAGGATTTTTCCTCAGTGCTTTGGTGTAAAATCCTTTGTCGAAAGTCCTAGCTCACCTAATGATATCACAATAAAGCGATTCGCTATGGAGATGTACACGCATTTGCTGACATGAGGTCGGCCATGTTTATCAATGATAAGGATTTGAAACGATGGCTCGTTTTAAAATCTATCAAATTGCTACATAAATTACTGACTAGTCGTAATGGTATAATTTTTTTTTTGTTTCACGAAATATTTACAAGATTTTGATAACCTTCCTATATGAAATCTTCCCCATCCTTCCACCACATACACATATATTTTATAATATATTTTTTTAATGCTCCTGAAGTTTCGTAGAATTTTAGGTGTCAAAATATCTTTAAAGGGCTCATCCATAGTTGCGCAAAAAGCACAAATACCTTTTATTTGTCTCTATGAAAATTGCTTACCCTAGAAAACGAACTAGCAAATATNCGCTGTTTAAAATTCTTATTTGTGGGAGATTAACATTTAAAATTTGAAGTTAATTATATTTAAAATATTCTTAAGATTTCTAGTGTATAATATTTTTATAATATTTTTCACATGGCACCCTTCGTAAAGACCTCAACCATCCACTTCGTTAAAGAATTTATCAATATTCAATTCTCCATATTCCGTTTCCGATCAATCCTAATGCTTCTTTTCAATCTCTCTCCAGCGAATCCCATCTACAGAACCCTCCCTTCCGTCTTAAGAGAAGATGGTCCCGTGACCTTCTAGGGTCATGAGCTCACAACAATTTAATTCCTCTAAATTTACTTTTGTATTTATGTCCGTTTTTACTGAAGCATGTGGAAACATCTGGGATTACGTAGCTCCTGCGTGGGGGACTTAGTTTACTCTACGTTTACGCCCCAGTGTTATCCTGTTAGACATCCACCAGGCGCATCAAAACGAATTCCTCTGCTGACTAAGACGGTACATCGGTGTTGGCATTGACATCTGTCAAGGTTCAGACATTGACAGGTATCGCCTCGTTCATTATAGGCGCCTCAAAACGAATTCCTCTGCTGACTAAGACGGCACATCGGTGTTGGCATTGACATCTGCCAAGGTTCAGACATTGACAGGTATCACTTCGTTCATTACAGGCGCCTCAAAACGAATTCCTCTGCTGACTAAGACGGCACATCGGTGTTAGCTTTGACATCTGTCAAGGTTCAGACATTGACAGGTATCGCCTTGTTCATTACAGGCGCCTCAAAACGAATTCCTCTGCTGACTAAGACGGCACATCGGTGTTGGCTTTGACATCTGTCAAGGTTCAGACATTGACAGGTATCGCGTCGTTCATTACAGGCGCCTCAAAACGAATTCCTCTGCTGACTAAGACGGCACATCGGTGTTGGCATTGTCATCTGTCAAGGTTCAGACATTGACAGGTATCGCCTCGTTCATTACAGGCGTCTCAAAACGAATTCCTCTCCTGACTAAGACGGCACATCGGTGTTGGCATTGTCGTCTGTCAAGGTTCAGACATTGACAGGTATTGCTTCGTTCATTACAGGCGCCTCAAAACGAATTCCTCTCCTGACTAAGACGGCACATCGGTGTTGGCATTGTCATCTGTCAAGGTTCAGACATTGACAGGTATCGCCTTGTTCATTACAGGCGCCTCAAAATGAATTCCTCTGCTGACTAAGACGGCACATCGGTGTTGGCTTTGACATCTGTCAAGGTTCAGACATTGAAAGGTATCGCATCGTTCATTACAGGCGCCTCAAAACGAATTCCTCTGCTGACTAAGACGGCACATCGGTGTTGGCTTTAACATCTGTCAAGGTTCAGACTTTGGCAGGTATCGCGTCGTTCATTACAGGCGCCTCAAAACGAATTCCTCTGCTGACTAAGAATACTAATTTATAATAATAATAGTCATATTGATAGGTATAATTTAGGAGGCGCCGAGTTAGCCAAGAAGATCTGTTGAGTCACAATCCTGACGCTGTTGGTTCCAAATCTGCCCTTGACAAACGTATATCCATAAATAAAAACCAGTTATGAGCCATTAATGTTTAGAAAAGTGTGGCAACCTGTAGTAAAGACCTTCTCTCATGATCCTAAATAGTTGAAAAAGCTTATCTAAAAAAGAATTTTTAATTTCTTCGCAAATCTTCTCTAGTGTTTTAAACATTATTATTCTTAAAAAACGTTACTTGAATATAACTATACAGCATAGATTTCAAATCTGAAAATTTTTCGCCTTTAATTACATAGAACATTACATTTAGATAAAATAGGTTTCATTTCTATTGTACCTACATTTAGCAAAATGGAATTATATAACTAATATCTTCATGAAACATTATACATAATACAGGAAAATGGGCCTGAATTGGAGTATGTATTTTCTTTGTGGGAAAATGTTTTGAAGGTTAGGTTTAAGAACAAGTCCTTAGTGGTTTACAGAAAGAATGAGATTCCAGAGAATGGGATGGAGAATTCAATCAGAAACTCTCTTGCTTTTAACTGCGGGTTCGAGTACCGTCGTCGACAACTTTTCAGGGAGGTATAAAAACCTCCCTTAAGCCGTGGATGTATGGGATACGGTGATTAGCTACTGATTGATGACGTTATAAACTCTTTTGAAAGTTCCAAATGAACTAATGTGCTTTAAAGAAACATTCTAAAAATTAAAAATTATTACTAATTTAGAAAAAAAAAAACTCTCTACCTCTGCCGAAGAGAGTAGTAGAAAGTTCTTGCTCCGATTAAAATTAATAATAGAACGTGGGATTACTTCACCACAATTATCATCATGTTTTAAAAATTATTACTTTCCCTAAACTAATGATGAAACATATGGTAGTATAGTGTTCAGCCATGATAGGCAATGTCAAGTTTTTCAACTTGTATAATTCCTCTGCTTTCGAAAATTATATCAAAATGGGAGGAATGGAGGAGGACGCAGATCGGACGTAAAATTTCGAAATTTCGGCTTTAATATACGATTCCCTGTAGATCTCAGAACACTTATCATCAATTGCGCTACGAGAATTTAATATTCTCCACATATATATACATCCAGTGTAATATACAGGGGAAATGCTTAACCCACAATTGAAAATTTATATTCCCCCCCCTAGTATATTGATATAGCATCTGAACAGTTCGCTCTCCGGCAAAATACATTAGAAATATTGCTTTCTGCTGCCTCGTGGACTGTGAATAATGTATGTTCTCAAGAGTCGATCGGACCATTTTCATAACTTCCTCATGAGACACGCGCAAGGTCGTCCATTATATATTGCACAAAACGAGATGTTGAGTTACAGCGTGAGTCCCATGGGTTTTTTGCATTTTTCTACAGTGAATCCTTTTGTGATATCATTTTCCTTTTTTAAATAAAAAGAAAAAAATATAAAAAAATGTAAGCCGATATAAAACTACCAAGTAAATCTGATTATGAAAAATTATAATAAATAAACGAGGCCATAAAACAGCTTAAATTTTTATTTATAATTAATCTATTGTAAATTTATTTGGCTTAGTCTGTATGCTTGTTTGAATAATTTGCAGCTGGTGTTTTCCAGCTTTGTTTGATTATGTAATATTTGAATCATTTTTTTTTTCATAATACGTATTATATTAGCTTAGATTCTCACGATATTATATTATTTTATGACATGATTCTCGCCGTGAAAATGTTAGTAAATTCTCTAGAGGATATTTAGGAATATAAATGAACAATCCTATAGTCTATCCTATAGGCTACTATATTTTCAGTAATATATTCATTCAAAAAACAGAATTCAAATTTAACAGATCTTCACCGATTCTAAAACTATAGACTGTCAAAAATTATTAAAAATGTTTGTCTGTAGACGCTCAAGCGTCTGTAATTTTTTAAATAATGAAAGCTAATTCGCTGTTTAAAATTCTTATTTGTGGGAGATTAACATTTAAAATTTGAAGTTAATTATATTTAAAATATTCTTAAGATTTCTAGTGTATAATATTTTTATAATATTTTTCACATGGCACCCTTCGTAAAGACCTCAACCATCCACTTCGTTAAAGAATTTATCAATATTCAATTCTCCATATTCCGTTTCCGATCAATCCTAATGCTTCTTTTCAATCTCTCTCCAGCGAATCCCATCTACAGAACCCTCCCTTCCGTCTTAAGAGAAGATGGTCCCGTGACCTTCTAGGGTCATGAGCTCACAACAATTTAATTCCTCTAAATTTACTTTTGTATTTATGTCCGTTTTTACTGAAGCATGTGGAAACATCTGGGATTACGTAGCTCCTGCGTGGGGGACTTAGTTTACTCTACGTTTACGCCCCAGTGTTATCCTGTTAGACATCCACCAGGCGCATCAAAACGAATTCCTCTGCTGACTAAGACGGTACATCGGTGTTGGCATTGACATCTGTCAAGGTTCAGACATTGACAGGTATCGCCTCGTTCATTATAGGCGCCTCAAAACGAATTCCTCTGCTGACTAAGACGGCACATCGGTGTTGGCATTGACATCTGTCAAGGTTCAGACATTGACAGGTATCGCCTCGTTCATTACAGGCGCCTCAAAACGAATTCCTCTCCTGACTAAGACGGCACATCGGTGTTGGCATTGACATCTGTCAAGGTTCAGACATTGACAGGTATCGCTTCGTTCATTATAGGCTCCTATTCCCATTCCTTTACTCCTATATTGCCTCTGTGTTTAAATATTTAACTGACCTTCCTCTATAATTAGTTATATTACTCATTCTGATAATCCGATATGTATTCAATAATTGTGTAAATTAACTCATACACATGGTTGATTCTGTATTTTCTTTATATCGAGTCAGATTTTATCATATTTTAACACTGGGTAAAAGCTATTAATTTTCCATAGACATTACATCCAGTCTTTATAACAATTTATAATTCTTTAATTTCAGTTTCTGTAAAACTTTAATAAATAGATGAAGAGATCATTTCAAATATGAAGACAAGATCTATCTTGCAAAGCTTTATAACTTAAATTCATTCACAAAAATCTTTTTGTTCATTTATATTATAATATATAGAGCAATATATAATCTCCTATGGCTTTTAATTAAGTTACTAGAAGTAAATTTAATGATAAATAAGGATTGCATAAGTAAATAAACAATGTATAATTTATTAAATTAATTTTTATGGCCTTTGTTTACATATTACATTCTGTTAAAAATAAATTAAAACATTTTGTCATTTGATTACAATGAATAATAGAAAAAAATGACCAAATAAAAATGAAAGTCACATGAGGAGAGAAGGTGACCGGTGACACCACTCTCATTAATTAATAGTAATTTTTGCAATTGAGTCATAAGTAAGTCTTTAATAATCATCATAAATGAATTTACATTTTTTATTATTGATCTTATTTTTAATATCCTTACTATTTTGCTTTGTTATTTTGGGTTATTCATCTTTATTTTAGTTGCAGTTCTTATCTTATTGTTATCTGAAGATAAGATAATAGAGTATATGTATCTATATATTTTTTTTTATGGATAATAAATATTGTTTGAATACTGATTAGGCTCCTGTCATTTTATTGACCCATTTTTATGTTTTTTAATTGCATTTAATCATTATGCTTTGTAACTTACAATTATGTTTGAAAATTTTTCTCAAAGGATGGGGACTATTGCGTGCATTTTATTACAAAAGAATAACAAAACATATTTGGGCGACCGGAACTTCCAAATCCTTTTTAGATATTGTTTAACTCTTATTCCTTCTACTAAATGATCGTTGAAATTAATTTTGATATTTTTTTCTTTTTAAATAGTACATCTAGGCGCTGAAGTTGATATTAATGATTTCAAAATTGCAAAATAAATGAAAGAAAGTTTATGAGCAAATTTTTCTAATTTTTATTTTAAATGTTTACCCTAAAACTATAATATATGTANTATATATATATATATATATATATAATGACGAAACGATGCTTTTTTTTCGAAAACCTTAAATAACTAAAAAATACCTTATTAAAACTGTTAATTGATAGTAAATATTTCTTTGCTTGAGCATTGTATTTCTGAGGGCACAGAGTTGGTTATCTCACTAGCTCGGAACGCAGTGTTCCGGTTATGTTTCCAGCAGATAAGTAGCCAGTCACAGTTCAGTAAGTGCTGTTCTGCTCTCTAGTGATAAGAGCACCGTTACTGATAACAGTCTGCTCCCCCCTAGAGATGGCCGTCTAAGACTGGGGCAGAGATGGACTACAGCATTCCTATTGTGACGCACTCGTCCTTCGACCTCGGAGAGTCCGAGCCCAGGGTCAAGATCCTCGAGAGACAGATCAGTGACTTTGTTGTCTTCTACTACTCAAATGGTATATTTTTTTTAGTGTTCATATATGATTTTATTTATTTTAATGATCTTTATAATCTATTTTGTATTAATATGTTATTTTTTCTTTGTGTGCCAAACTTTTTTTCCAACTTTACAATTTTTTTTTAAATGTTCTTATATTTTTAATTTTTTTTCTATTGTTATAATTTTTTTTTTTAAGTTACAGTGAGATGAATATTTTCATAAAAATCAACAATACGGTTATTTATGAACATTGCATTAGAATCAGGAATTTTTAGAATATTATTAATTAAAATCTGCCTGCTCACTACATTTTACCGTTTATAATACTTTATTATTATTAAATATTTTCGCTATTATTTTGAAATATTTGATTTCCATAATCATATTACAATTATCATTAAGTACTTGCGAATTATATTGTTTCAGATTTTCGGCCGTATAAAATCAGCAATACTGAAATGGCTTTCGGTCGATTGTACAAATTGTAACAGTTTATAAGGCACCAGGGTACGAGGGGAGGTTAAAGTTTTTTTCGGCCTGACCCAGAAAGATAAAAAAAAACACAAAACCTATATTATTTTTAGTATAGGTTCATTTCACCTACTTATAAATTTTTTTTACCCCTCCAAATATTTTTTTTCTACTTTGGAACCAAATGACTATCAATAGACTCATTGTGTTGGTTTTCCTTCTCAGATCGCCTTCACTTGAGGTCCTTTTTGAGATTCGGGAACAGAAAGTAGTCGCTGGGGGCTAGATCTGGGCTATAAGGAGGATGGTTGACTAAATCAAAGCCGAAGGTGTAAATCGTGGTCATCTCTTTGCGAGAGGTGTGCAAGTGGCAATACAATAGCAAGTGCAGCCTGAATAAATCAAAAGTATTATAAGTACTAGACAAGAAATAGATGAATTATGAAAACTTGTGTGAATATAATTAATTACTGATTAGATAACAATGATAAGATATAAGTCTTTTATTTTTATTCCCTCTTTCATAGATGGTCGAGAACTTTATGACTTCCCCTCCCAGCTAGTGAAATCCGGTCGAGTCTCGAAATTCTAGCGCTGCGGGTTCAAATCAAGCAAGCTTTTATTGATAAATAGGTAAAAGCTTTTCCTGTGTCATGAATGTTTAGAATAGGATGGAAACTAGTAGATAGCTCCTTTCCCCATGGCCCTTCATATTCTTTAAGTGTTTTAAAGGAGGTTAGCACTTAATAAAAATAAATAAATAATCTCTTACTACAGTTCACTAATGACAGTTTTAGTAGATAATCAAAAACATTTTTTTCTGCAGAAATAATAGTGATCAGTAAATAAAGTATTAATTTATTGCAAGTATTGTATAGAACATAAGCATTAGAGAATTATATAAGAAATATATTGTGTCAAATCTTGTTTTAAATTATAAGTAAACATTGTCTTCGTTTCTAACATTCTTGTATAATTCTTGTATTATATTTTAGTTCGGACATTTAGTCAAAAAATATAAAAATTATCATATTTTTTAAACTTAATTTTTCTTAATTTTGCGTTTAATACTAATGCCTCTCCACAAAGTTAATTAATAATTTTTTTCTTTGAATTAATTTTATTTGTTTAAAAATATGTAGATACATATGTACTTGATGTTATGATATCTTAAGATCAATTTTAGGATCTCTTCATTTTCCACACAGCCCCATTCTTAGCCAATCTTACGAATATACATAAATTTATTTTTATGTCAGCGTTTGTGACTAATATGTAAATATAAACATATGTTAGTGTATGGGTGTGTGCGTGTTGTTAGGTGTGTTTCAACGCTCCAGAGTTTTATGTTTTATTTAAGAAATGCTGCTTTTAAATTTCAAAAATGAATGCTGAGGTCAATATTGCGCAAAGGCTGGCCAATAGAAGTAGGGGTTACTTGAAATGTCAAGTTCGAGTATAGTGTAGCTGAAGGGTCGTTAAGTTCAGTGCAATGAAACATTACTGGGATTTATTTATAGTCGTGAAATAAATTGATTATGGGTTGGGCAGCGAATATTTATGAAGAGTGTAGATTACCTCAGTGCTCAATATTAACATAACAGTATAAAATCTAATTTTTCTCAATTAAATTTACTTTACAACTTTTAAATACTTATTTAAGGAATGTGTTCAGTATATCACACGATAAGGAAATATTTCTGTGAAACAGTAATAAAATACTGTTTCTCAGGTGAATTAACTTTCATTTTAGAGAACTCATAATTCCAAAGAGTGTAAAATGTTTCGTCAGGGAAAGAGAGGTATATAGGAATCTTCAGCTAACTGCCATCATATCGGGATGTCATATATTTATCTGAAATTACATGTAAAATCAATTGTTGGCCAGAATCTCTCATGTGCCAGTAGACGACATATAAAATTCAATTTACGGCGCCATTAGATGTTGAAGGACATCTTCTGTGTCTCCCTCGACCTCACACTTCTGCGGTATCGCTCTCCGGAGACTCAGTCCGGACGTCTTGAGAACTTGATGACCATGTAGAGCTATGTGGGGAGGGATAGATGGCACCTTCAAACGCTTTTCTACACTTCAACACCTTGGGCTTCTCTCGTCCCTTGATGTTTATTTCTTCAGTTATATCTGTCATTCTTTTAAAGTAACAATAACCAAAAATAGCAGAAATTATTTGCTTTGTGATTTGTCCATTTAAAAATGAAGCATTTTTAACAAAGAATAAAAATGAGTAAATATTGTAAAAAATTGCAGTTTCTGTCTAATATCAAATGACAGACGATAAAAGAATTAAAGCTTATTTTATAATTTGCAGAAATATAGCTGGCAACATTCATAATAGTTTACCAAGCAATGATATGGATAATAATTTAATTAATTATGTATATAACTTAAAAATCGAAAACATTTGAATGCTAATAATGACGTAAATTTTAAAAATATTATTTTTTAGTCTGAATATGAGAAAGAGGTATTTGAAATGTTGCATGAGAGTCACAAATTTAAAAATAAATCTCTTGAATATCAATAGAAGCAGGAGCTTATTGTGCATTGTATTAAATCTTAGCTCTTCCTACTATTTCTCTATAATAAAAACTTTTTTCTATTATAAATTAAATATCACAATAAGCAAATGGTTAGATTATTTATTGTTAACAAGGGGCTAAGAAGAAAAAATTATCTTTGTTAAAAATAATCGTGATATCTTTGTTATTATTATTGTTACGAAAACGTTTATGGAGAATAATAAGTACAAAGTAATTTTATAGTAATTTACTATGAGCAATATTTATAAGTTGACATTTTCTATATAATATAAATTTACTAAAAATGCTCATTTATAAATATATTTACGAATGTAAGTAGGATGGTTGAGCATTTTTCTTTTATTCCTTCAGCCGGTGTAGAGCCCTTATTTATGTTGCCTTTTACCCTTACCGGCTTTTAAAATGAAATTGATCATTTACTCTAATCTGCATCCATCTTTAACTTTTTTAAGAAAATCTGATTGGCCTATTGACCATTCCCGATAGATTATTTCTGAAGCTGAATATATGAATGAACACAAAGAATTCTGACCCACTATTAATCATAACATGGTGTTTTTCTGCACATGTGTAAATTTATTTAATTGCATTTGTCTTTTTTATTTATTTACATAGAGGTAATTCGCTGTAAGCCATATAATAGGCAATCGTATTGAATTTTAATGAATCATCTATTACAAATAAACCATATTCCAGTTTTTTATTAAATTATAATAACGGCCGAGGGCGATTTTACGTTAAATATTACACGTCGGGGAAGGTAAAGTTTAATTCTTTATGTAGTCCATATAATACGTTTGTATTACCAGTCCAAAGCCGTATATTCGACATAAGAATTTTCTGTCAGCCAAGGAAGGCTTTATTTCACAAAGGGCAAAACTGTATGCTCAATTGAATTTACGAGGTAAAATATTTTCTTGACATTTATTCCTGACATTATATTTGACACGACCATCACTCAGAACTAATAATTTACGTCTTACGGCATGTAATAAAACTTACATACTTATTATATAAATATNTGTCTATATATAAATATATATATCTTTTGTCTATAGGACCTCTATAGTCTATTTTCTTTATGGCTGAAAGTGGTCGAGGGGTTTTAGTTAATCTTTGTTACAATTGGCGTTACGAAAAAAATGCTTAGGGCTTAATTTGTCTAAAACGTAATATTATAACAAAGGTTTAGTTTTGAGGTAGATATTTAGGAATTCCGCATCCTCTCCTAAAGAACATTTCAGAGTAAATCTTTGATCGAAAACGCTTTGTTCTCTTTCAATTTATACTCATTGCTGCCACTTTTATTATTTATTATGACTATCTTATATGAAATTTGTCCAAGTCTTAAAACTAATAATTTGTTTACTTATATGTTCTTATGGTTTTTACAGATAAAAGTGGCTTTTGTGTAGACGCAAACACTTTAACATTATTATAAAAACTTCTATAATCTGAGTTTATTAAAGATAACCAAAAAAATATTATTAAATGTATGAAAAGTATTATTAGATGTTTTTTTGTTGGGGTTCGGTCAAGGAAGATCGAAAAATTACAAATTTAAAAAATGTATTTTTATAAATTATTTGAAAACGTTTCGGCTTACATTGTAAGACATCTTCAGTGCTATCATGAAGACGAGAGAGGACAGGACGTCCCTAGCAGTCATGAAAATGTGAATCTAAGGACAGGACGTCCCCTCTCGTCTTTATGATAGCCCTGAAGATGGCTTACAATATAAGCCGAAACGTTTTCAGATAATTAAAAAAAAAAAATTTATTTATATTTTTTGGATTTACCTTGACCGAAACCCAACAAAAAAAATCCAATAATTATAATATCTATGGTCGAAAAAAATCTCCATATAAAAATTATTATTCATCTAATGAATGAAGACAAAATTTTGATCATAGTAATTTGATGAGATGACATTTAAACATTATAGCTGAATGAGATAAATTGTAGATGCGGGTATATGAAAATATAAATGTATATATAATATAAAGTTATAATATAATAGTATGACTGTGTTGTGAAAGTGTTTATGTATTATATGTATAAAGAATAGTAAAGATAACAAATTATATAAAGATAAATTATTAAATGACAATAGCAATTGGGGCATGAATGACCCTTTAGTGGTTGAATGCCTTAAAAAAAAAAAAAAAAAAAAAACATTATAGCTGACTTGACCTGAGCCAGATATGACTGATTGAGTAATTGTTTTATCATCATTTTTACGATATCTATCGAGAAAGAGATCTCCATGATGTAGGAGCCTAGTCTCAAAGGAAAATATCTGTTTGTCTTAAATGTTTGAATGTAAATTTTCAGAAGTTGCAGATATGTTGATATCTACATTAGGAATTAATAAAAGTTTTTATTTTAAAAATAAATAAACTTTGCATCAAAACCCTTTGGAGCTCTCCATAGATTAACATTGAACCAACAGCTTAGCTCTTTTAATTGTATTTAGATGGGATTTTCTTGAGTTTGTCAAAACTGAGCTCGTGGATCATATATCACCATTGCTAAATGAGCAATATCACCTCCCATTTTCATATCGGTGGACCCCATGGTAAATCTCCGTGCCAAGGTGAATACTCCCCTTATCCTCCAGTCTGGAAATCACCGACTGAGAGTGGGTCCTCCACTTTGAAGTGATTAGTGGGCAATGCTTGGATAGGCCAGTGACGTGGGCCAGATGTCTGCTGCCCCTGGCTAATGGAGGTCTCTCCTTCCACGACATCAGTCTCCAGCCGTCACAGCAACTTTAGATTAAATGTTCGCTTTGTCCTGACGACAACAGGGCTTTTGTGCCTCACCCCGCTTTTTCCCTATTCTTTTGTGCCTTTGACAATCCTCCACCCCCGAATTATAATGCCATCACTTTTCACTTTTATGGTACTTCCGTATTCTTTTTTTTTTATTAATTAATAAAAATATGTTGAAATTTATTTATTTTACATCAATTCCCCTCAGGAAGAATAATCAAACCCTAAAAGTCTTAATTTGGAATGGAAGAATGGTGATAGCGCAAAATAGTGGCACATGAGAAAAATATTATGGAATGCCTAAACAGATTGTAAATCGTTCATAACTAAAGTAGTACTAGATAATCTTTAATCTAATTTAACATTACATTAATTTCAAACTTTTTTTCAACAATATTTGTGATATATCGGTTCTATTTTTTTTGCTATAAACGCTTATTGAGGAAATCATTTAAAATTATTTTGGGCTTCAATTGGACGAAAGGTAGAAAGCGTGTAAACACTGCGTTCTTATAAATATTTAATTGGTTGTGGTTTATTAACCCACGTAAATAATAATGCGAGGGAATAGAATAAAAAATCTTGACTGTCTCAGCCAGGACTCGAACCTGGATCTTCTGCTTTCCGGGCCGGTATGCTCCCATTACACCACCGGGACGAGCTAGATAACTTATTAAATTCCCAACACACTAGCGAGAGCCTAACCCACGAGAAAGACGAATACATCGTCTTATGCTCGATGGAGCTGACATTGTCTAGCTATTTATCGACTCTTTTTATTATTAACTTTTTTTTTTCATTTATGAATATTAATTTAGTAGTGGTGTATCATCCCACGTAAATTTTAATCAATTTATGCGAGGGAAAAAAATATATCTGTCCTGGCTGGGACTGGGGCTTTTAATAATGAAGAACAGCAGAAAATGAATTTCACGATGGGGCTATCATGTTATTATAATTAGGCGGATTTTATAATATTATATTACTTACAATATTTTTATTATAAATTTACTACACATACTAAATTAATTAATTTATTTATTTTTTATGAAAGATGAACACTCTCCTGTATGAGAGTATATATATCAAATATTAAAGTATAGGTTAAATATGTTTAGTGACCTTTTTTTTAATAATCTCTCTTTCTCTCTCTCCCTCTCTCCCTCTCTAAATTTCAGTAGCTGACATCGATTTTTGTTTACGATTAAGGAATTAAGTATGCAATAACCCTCTATCTTTCTTTTTTTACAACAATTTGACTATCTCTTTAAAAAATCTTTTACTTTTTATTCTCTCTTTTATTTTTTTTTAATTTTAACTCAATCTACTAACGTAAATAACTGGTAAAAACTAAATATGAACAATATTCACGTTAACTTGATAAATAACAAACAAAGCAGGCCCCCCCCCGTAAAAGAATATCTATTTAATAAACATGTTTGAGTGACAGGTGATAAATGGCCGACCAATATTTCATTTTTAAATTCGCCACGCAGGAGCTGTGTTATCTAAGCAGAATTCCATGTCTCATTAAAGATGGACATAAATAAGATTTTATAGATTATATTTATCTTACAAGCTAAAGAGAACAATGAGCGTATAAGTTAGGACCCCTAAGCATTGCACGAGGGATGGAAGAGTGGGGGAAAACTCAACCATAGTAAATATCTTCCTCAATGAGAGTTTTCAGTAAAAACTTTATAAAACTTCTACAATAAAAAATGTATTTCATATCAATTATGTAAGATATAAATTTTTTCGTAATACAAATAACAACAAAGATATAATGCCAAAAATATTTTTCTTTCTCTAAATTCACCCCTCACCCATTACTCTTAACCGATTTTAACCAAAAGTTTTTTTGTTTTTTTAAGGAGTTGTATCGGAATGCTTAAGAAGCGCAGAATTTTTTCTATATTTTAACCTATTATTATAAAATATTATTTNAAAATATTATTTAAAAAATTAAAAAAG
This sequence comes from Oncopeltus fasciatus, assembly GCA_000696205.2. Lineage (NCBI taxonomy): Eukaryota > Metazoa > Arthropoda > Insecta > Hemiptera > Lygaeidae > Oncopeltus > Oncopeltus fasciatus. Next base: position 590,956 of record KZ806895.1, on the reverse strand, counting down.
TATATTATACTGATTTTTCAATTAGGTTATATAAACTAACTTCCCACTCTTTTTTACCTTTCAGTGATATCAGCCATTAACTAAAACAATTCATGTTTATTTCTAAAGATTGGCAAATATAAGCTTAAATTCCTTACCTGCCCTCCTTATTTAATATTAGCTCTGAGAGATGTTTTCTAACAAACATTTATAATGTTTCAGATGAAACGAAATTAGTATTAATATATTACATCTTTTGTTTTTATTTTATTTCTCTTTTTGACTTCTAAGCTAACAATTTTAAAGATTTTCCCCCTACACTTTTTTTCTAAAGTTAATTTAAGGCATTTTTTTTTTGCGTGTAAAACGTCAAGTGGAAGTTTATTTATATAATTAACTTAATTAAGCCCTAAGCTCGCTTACTAAAATCAATTAATTACCTCGAAGCTGCTTCCATTCCCTCCCCTACCACCCCTCTGATTGCCACAATATACATTTTTTCCCAAGTTTTCGTTATTATATCCCAAATTTAATGAAGTCCCTTTAAATTTTTTTTCATTGTCCAAATCGTCTTATCCATTATTGGAGGAAATATAGGTAAACTATATAATATGTATAATATAATAGACAAATTAAATGTTTAAATATATATGCTAACTTAAACCGCACATTTTTGAAATAGCATTTTTATTTTTTCAATAAAAATTTTCTTAGAGCATTTTAATTACTTTTTACTGATGGTATCAATTAAGTAACTATAGTTTTTAATTATAATTATACTTAAAGCTCCTGAATCCGTATCTGCATAATATACGAAACTGGTAGAGTCAAATGATGTTATTTGTAAGAAAAGTATTTATAATTTTTTTCCCTTTAACAAATACTTTTAAACTATAATTTTTATCTTTCTAAGTAAAAATGTTGATATTGCATTTAAATCTACAGTAAGTTTAATGTTTATAATGAACTGAATATAAATAATTGCAGGAGACTGTTTCCACAATTTCATTTTTTTTTTTTTTTAATTTCTAATTTCACTTTTGGAATAAGACCATTGGTAATGTAAATATTTAAATCGAAGTAGTGAAAATGTACTGATGTCATCTAACGTGAGTTAGATTTTATGAATTAATTTGTGTAACTCAACCAACGATTGCTGTACTAGTCATGAGCTACTACGACGCGGATATTTTAAAAATAATTTTTTATTATTTTTNTTGTTTTTAATTTTCGTCATAATTCCAATAAATGTTTTTGTTGGAGACTGTGAGTTTAGGCTGATGTAACATCCATATATTTGTTGTTTTACTTGATTCTAAAGTAACGTACTGTATTAAAATTACAAAATACGTAATAAATCAAAAGTTACTGATCTTATTGAAATGAGATTTGAAATGTAGGTTGCGCTAATTTCTGTGGGGTATATCACGTTACTCTGGGTTAATTAAAGTAACAATTTTAAAATGGATGAAACTTCAGTAAATATCAATTATTGACCTTATGTCTTTTTTACTTCATATATGGGCTAAAATCTACATTTTTATAGACATACTTTTGCATATTTCTTAGAGGGAATTCGAGCCATTTGTAATACCAAGACGTTTGGAATATTTCAACAGAGCTTCACAGATCCTACGTTTGAATAGCTAAAAATATGGTTCATTACGATACATTTCGCACGCACACACACATATGATATATAATACGAACACACACACACACAAACACACACACATATATAATATAGTGAAAAATACTAACTTTTCAGTTAGTTTTCAGACGTATTTTTCACCTCTAAATTGCAAACATACTGAGATTAGTGGTGGCTAACCCTAAGTAAATGCATTGTGTTTAGTCGGATTCTCACTAAAGACAAGCTGAATGAACATTTCCAGAATTTTGTAACAAATATCTTTAATACAGATGTAGTTGAAACATAACAACATTTTTACAAATTTAAATTTAAAAAAAAATCACCATCATACTTCATATGAATTTATTTCCCACAAACCTTGCTCATGCACTAATGGTGAGTTACACTTAGGTAGGTACATTCTATTTTTTTTTTCAATTTTTATTTATGCGACAAGGCGAAGAGAATTATCGCACATTGTACATGACCATTTCCTTGGAAGGTTGGTACACAACTGGTCGACTAACGAGTACAGTTACCCCTACCACTAGGCACTCCCCCACTTCTCGTCTATATTGGAGGGGATAAGAGGGGGGGGGGGATCATATATAGTAGTGAACCACTAGACGGACGACCATAACATCGCCGCTCGTTCTTAGTAACGTACTACTGTAAAGTGGACGTATACTGTACTGCAAATACTTCACTAACGACGCCTATTCAGATGTTAAATTAAATTAAATCTAAATGTTTGTTTGTATATGTATATGTGTGAATATAAATTCAAACAGTTAAACAATAATATTGTCACTCAACCATATCAGCTACTAATTATCAGATGCACAATAGGTAACAACTAAAATTCACTAAGGTTATTAGGATTTTTAAATTATTATTTCTTCTCTGATCTAATTTTCTAATGTGAGATTTTAATAACAGCTATCTAATATATTCAATAATTTGAAAGAAATCACTAAATTTCTTGAATTAATGTCTACTATATTCATTAAATCTGTCTTAAATGACCGTACCTAATCGTACCGTGTATTGGAAGTCGATATTTGTTTATCCAAAGGATGGTAAATCCCAGAGAAGCAGTACTACTCAGGGGGAAGGAAAATCAGGGAAGAAAAAAGGAGACTAATGGAAACGGTTCGAAACCTCTGGAATATCCTCGCTGGAAGAGCTGGCTGGAAGAGGTTTCTGGCTTGATTAAAAATCGTTCTTGTGGTAGACTAATTATCCCATTAGGCATCTCTCTCTCTCTCTCTCTCTCTCTCTCTCTCTCTCTCTCTCTCTCTCTCTCTCTATCTCTATCTCTCTCTCTATCTCTCTCTCTATCTATCTATCTCACTCTCTCTCCCACTCTCTCTCTCTCACTCTCTCTTTCTCTCTGAGTGTCAGTAGCTGACATCGATTTTGGTTTACGATTAAGGAATTAAGCAGGCAATAACCCTCTATCTTTCTCTTTTACAACAATTTAACTATCTCTTTCCCTTCCTCTCTCTTCCCTTCTCCTTCTTCTCTCCCTCACCTTCACTTTTTCACTCAAGTAGCAGGCAAATCAATGTAGTAGGCATTGATTTTGGGATCGAAAGGAGGAGTGGATCAGGAGAATTAAGCTGGCTGTACCCACATAGCTTTACTTTAATCTCTCTCTCTCTCTCTCTTTCTCTCTCTCTCTCTCTCTCTTTCTCTCTCTCTCTCTCTTCTTCTCTCTCTCTCTCTATCTCTCTCACTCGCACTCTCTCTCTTTCTCTCTCTCTCTCTCTCACTCGCACTCTCTCTCTCTCCCTGTCCCTCTCTCTCTCTTTTTCACTCAAGTAGCTTGCATTGATTTTAGGATCGAATGAAGGAATGGATCAGAAGTGTTAAGCAGTCTGTACCCACATATCTTTACTTTAATCTCTCTCTCTCTCTCTCTTTCTCTCTATCTCTCTCTCTCTCTCTCTATCTATCTATCTCACTCGCACTCTCTCTCCCCCACACTGTCACCCTCTCTCTCTTTCTCCCTTCCTCGCTTTCTCCCGAATTCTTCGAATATAACTGTAGAGATTAAACACTGTGCTCCTTTTCCAAATGTGCACTAAAACAAGAAAGTGATCTTAAGATGACCTTAGAAATAGTCAACCCACGATCTTGATCCATGATCAATTTACTCAACCCAAACTTCATGATCAATTTACAAAAACTCTTTCTCACTGCCCAATTTATTTTTACTTGCGTTGTATTATAATCTAAATTACAGAAATAATTGGATAGTAATTGAATATTCAATTTAATCAAATATCCTAATAATTTCTCAAAAATCCTTGCTAATTTCTGACGCAGTTATCATTTTTCAGTACTTATTAATTGTAAGTTAATCTATGCCTCAAATTTATTAATTATGTATATAAATAT
>KZ806895.1:555855-582232 GCA_000696205.2 Oncopeltus fasciatus | reverse complement strand
CTCTCTCTCTGTCTCCCTCCCTCCCCCCTCTCTACCTCCCCCTCTCTCTCACTCTCTCTCTATTTATTCAGCCATTCCATTCTCTTTCTCTTTCGCAGTAAAGCTCTTTTCCTCTCTCTCTCTCTCCGCCTGTACACAGGAACAAAACCGCGGTCTGATTCATTGCCGGCCGAGTTAGCCCCAGGAAAGCCGGGGTATTCACAGCATTGCGCGTCCCGGTTTGAATATGAAAAGCGCCAGAGTTCTCCATTCCAACCCCCCTCGCACCCCACTGCAAACAAACCCCTCTCCCCGCCCCTCTTCCAGCTCTCATCACGGGCGAAACGTGAATTTCAAACGTCCTAATAGACCTCTCGTCTAGAGGGATGAGTATGAGGAATCCTCCCCCCGAACAGAGGAGCCATTTCCTTCTGCAGGGCATCCGCACTGCCCAGATGCACATTTCCAATGCAAATACTCCAGAAACAGCTGTAAGAAAATAAATTTGGTCAATCTTTTTTGTTAAAACTTTCAAAATTTTGTTATTCTTCACCATTGTACGTGAAAAGTGGCAAAATATGCTCGTACGTTAGAAAAAAATTTACATATTATATATAAAACCTCTACACAGGACAGTAGATGAAAAAATTCCCGTAATTTCGTAATATTTTTGATATTATTCTTTAGATATCGGAAAATTATATTGAAAGGGGGTTTAAATGTGTACTAAGTTAGTTTATACGTCATCCTTCTTTTGTTTTTAAAAAAAGGTAATTAAAGTAGTGTGGCGGCGTTTTCGCTGGTTCGAATGTGACTAATAAAGAATAAATATTTAGTATTAAAATAAAAGAAAAATAAAGAAAAAATTTAATATAATAGGTAACAAATTACAACTTACAATGTAGTTTCAGCAAGCAGCTCAGTCCTCGCTCTCCCCTGCAATCCTTCCTCCAAAGCAGCCCTGAAATTAAAGGTCTCCAACTCGGCCAAGCGAAAAACCCAAAAATTCTGAGCACTTACCTTCTGGGAATGCGTGGCAGTCGTGAGTGGACGTGGAGTAATGGACTGTATTGTAACGGGGAGGCGCATAAGGCGGCACGAATTAATAATACTTTTAGGGAGCGAAATGGCGGCGGAGGATACGTTAGACACTTTGTCTACTACTGGAAGCAGAGTGGTTCCTATGGGATCAGGAAGCAGAGTGTCTCCTATGAGAGCTGGAAGCATAGTGGTTCCTATGAGATCTGGAAGCAGAGTGAGAGAGAGGTAGGGGGAAACTGCATTTAGGCGATAAGGGTCGCGAGTCCAGGCGAGTCAGCCCCTGTGCCGAGATTAGGGCGCTCGGGACTGATAAAGGAGGATTAGGGCGCGTACAAGTAGGTTTATGGAAGGGGAAAACAATTTTGTAAATTCCTAATGAATGAATGACTATTGACCGAAATAGTTTTATATGACCTTAGGTTTTTATTTAAATAAGTAATTGAAAAGTTATTAATATCGTGTACTCATACTATTCATTCGGATGCGCTAACCCCCGAAAACCTCGGAGGACTTGTGGCTTTCTGTAGGGGTTTACGCCCTTAAATGAGTGTTAGACAGGAGGATCTCTTCATCTGGGGGTGAGAAAATCGTTCACTTCTCGTCCAGGGCAACGTCAATGCAATAGCGAATGCAGTCCTCTTTCAGGTTGCAGTACTAACCTCCCACTTGTACACCTGTGACGCGACTACAGAGCACCCTGGTGACAAACTTTGAGACTAATAGTTCAAGAAAAAAAGCAGGATGTTAGACAATTAATGAGAGGGAATAGAATAAAAAAATCTATCTGTCCCAGCCAGGACTCAAACCTAGATCTCCTGCTTCCCGGGCCGGTATGCTAGATATATTATTAAATCCCCAACACACTAGCGAGACCCTAATCCACGAGAAAGACGAATACATCGTCTTATGCTCAAAGGAGCTGACATAAATATAAATTTAGTTGTGGTTTATTATCCCACGTAAATTTTTAACAATCAATGAGAGGGAATAGAATATATTATCTATCTTCCAAGTTCGACTCCTGGCCATGTAAAATAACATTTACGTAGGATAATAAACCACAGCTAAATTAATATATATATAGCAGGATGTTAAGCCAGGAACTTTGATGTTTATCACCGGCGCTCAACCAAAAGTAAGAAAGATAAATGGAAATCTCTTGAGGAGATTTCTGCACATCTTTGTCCTAATCCTCATTCTCTTCTTCTCCCCATTTTAAAGTAAACCAGCATTAATATGGAACCACCCAACCACTATCAAACAGATAAGTTAGATATCTGCATGGCTTCCATAAAAATCTATAAAGCTCCAGATTGCATCTTTCAGCAAGACTAAGTGGTATTGATTATCCTTTTAGTAGTAAAAGTAAAGGGTTTAATATATATAATACACTGTCAAAAGAATTAGCTCTTCTAAATATGAACCTTGCCACAAACTTTAAGAGAGCTCCTTCCTATAAACTTCATGATTTTGAGTGAAGTGAGCTGAAGTGAGACTGAATGCCTTTAGAAAGAGGTTGGGTCCTTAAAGGAACCATTTCTAAAAGGGTCCTGCCTCTTTTGCTTGGCCATTCTCCATTTTATTTGGCCGTTTAGTGCACTCCTGAATTCCCTGTTATCTCAAACCAGCTGATAGTTGCGAGCCAATCTAGGCTTACTTCTGGATTGAAGTATATTTCGCCGGAAAACCTAGAATACATAAATCTCCTTCCTCAAGTAGAGAATTTCAATATATAAATGTCAGTGGCTCTCTGCCATCCAATTTGTCATGTTCCACCAAGCTTCTTTCAATCGGTTTGGTCTCTTACCTATATTATAGCAGTTTTATAAGTAATTCGAAACGCTGTCACTGACATTTTTCAATTACATAAAAATACAAAAAAATAAAAGAATTTTTATCGTATTTGAGTTAACTGCATAATATATTCCAGATAGGTATTAAATTATTTAATATAATTTAGTTCAGTTCGGGATATATATACATTTGTTCGTCTAAAAAATTTTGACACTATTTATTCCGGAATTTGGTATTTAAAAACCTTAAATTTTGAACAAAATCTANTAAAATTTTAATATAAATTTGAAATATTAATTTCAACTGATATATTGCTAAAATAAAATAGATCTACGAGTTTCTCTGAAGTTCTTATTGTTATTCTTTAATATTATTGAAATATAAATGGTTACTTTATTATTTTTTTAATAGCATTTTTTAAAGGTCAAAATTTATGAGTTTAACTTTTTTCGCTCCCGCATTCCGTTGTACGTTTATTTTTAACATTTATATTTTTAAACAATTCCTCCAACAGTCTGGAGCTAAAACATTTCCTTTTTATCCAGTAATTTTTAAATAAGAAGAAAATGTTTCAGCTCCATACTGTCGAAGGAATTGTTGAATGTAAGTGACGTCGAGGAGCTAGATGAAGTTCTCAACTGTTTACTTAACGGGTAAGATTAAGTTGTATTATTAGCTTCAACTAAAGTCGAGAATAAAAGTTTTATTCAAACTTTAATGATTCACTCTTAATAAAGTTACATTTTTTCAAAATCAATAAGTGTTTCTAATTTTATGCTTAGACTGGACTATACTACTTATAACAATATTGCGCAACAAAGATATGTTATATAATTTAAAATAAAGCCTTATAAAACTCATGTTTTAATTATAATTTTTTAAATTATAGTAATAACATAATATTATGAATATATGTATATATATGCTTGTATTTTATATTTGAAACCGGTATAATTAAAAAAATGTTACCACTGAATTTCTCGTTCAGCTAATATGTTGGCTTATCACTCGTAAAGCATAAATTTGAATTTTCTGTTAATTTTTTCTCCTAAACATCTCCCCATCATTGTAACATTCAGTTAAGCCACGTATATTTAACTGAATACCAAAAATAAAAATATAAAATTTCATATCCCTGGATGAGTTGGCACCGTTCAGAGGGAAGGGGCAAAATTTAATATACTCGTATATATATTGTTTTACCTATGAAAAAAAAAATGTTGGTTTTTTTTTTTATATATAAAAGTTTACATATGAAACAAAATAGGTGTAAAATGTTATTATTTAATATTTATATTCATTTCAATTTTTAAAAAAAACATATTAAAAATGATATTTCTCATTTCAAACCCTCAATTCATATTTGGTTGAAATTGAATGGGGAAAAAAGGGGGGTTTAGGGAGAGACGAGAATTTAAAATATGATATCATCGTTGTCATTTAATAACTAAGAATTTCCTGACATTTGTAGTTAATTACATGTTTATGAAAAACTCTAATTATTTATTAGAAATTTATGAATTGTTCGCTTCACTTCCTTTTCTTTCCAGGCCAGTCTATAACGAACTTTACGGGACATCGCTTTTAGCACTCATTCTCTACAGCTTTTAAATTAAATTTAGTCATTTACTCCTATTTATGTCTATCCTTATGGAAATATAAAAGTTCTGCTCAGATCACACAACTTATGTAAGACAGACTTCATTTGACTTATATTTACTAAGTTTAATATAAATTTGAATAAAAAATTTTTACAAGAATATATTTAAAATATTCTATAATNAAATCCAGTCATATGTCTCAGAGTGTTGCCATCTGTCATATACACTGCCAATGAATCTCTCGCTCGGCAAGATATGACGTAGATATGGGGAAAGACTTTCAGGGGACTACCTATTTAAAACAAGTTTTATTTTATTTTTATATATATACATAAAACATTAGGTCTTCATTAAGCTATGAATTTCAAAAGTAAAGATTGTTATTTTCTCATCGACTCTTTATGTAAAAGAAAGAAATTATGAATAAATACTACCGTAAATAAATTATTTGTCTTTAGACTAGATGCAAAGAATATAATTCGTTCCAAATTATACCATGTTCAACTTTTTCTGTTCATTTCTTCGAAAACGTATGCTCCCTCTAATCATAAGTTTTTAATAAGTAAAAACAAACTTAAGAATTTATATACAACTGGTAGTTGATACTGGTCAGGCTATGCTAGTGGTTCTCCATAAAGTGAGATGCATTTAGGAGCCTACAGCTATTACCTCGTCTATTTTTCAAAATGTGTACATCTCTTTTTTTTTCTTCCTCAAAATGAATCAACTTTTTTTTTTTTAAATAATTCTTTTTATTATATATTAAAATAATTTTCTGATCGATGTTCTTCAGTAGAACCTAAAAATATATCCACATATTAATGTGATGTATTTATATGCACTTGTGCCTGGAATTTTAGAGATAAAGATAACAAATTTCGTTATCTGAGCTATTTTTTATAAACCTTTCAAAATCATTCATTTATTATGAAACGCCAGTAAAAAAGAAGAAATTAGGACTTTTATTTATTTATTTATTGCAATACGAATTCGTTAAAAAAGAAAATCAGGGGATGGGGATAGGCTTAGCGATGACCAAATTGTAAAATCATTATTATCGTCGGTATAATTTGTCTGCGAAGAAGTATATAGAACATTTCTGGTGTGAACATTATTTTGAACAGTGTTTGATCGTATGTGTATGCGTATGTGTATTTTTATTGTTACGTTACAAAATAAGGTTATTGAGGAAGATATTTATGAATCTAAATGTTAGTTTTTAAAATGGCCTTCTCTTTTTTTTAAAAGCAGAAATAGAAAAATATTAGTGCTTTTTCACATATTTATCATTGAAATCACAAAATGCTAATCCCAGCTGAGGAAATTTAAAAAATGTATTTTTTAATAAAGGATTATCTGCCGACGTTTCGGCTTACATTGTAAGCCATCTTCAGGGCTATCATGAAGATGAGAAAGGACGTCCTGTCCCTAAGTTCACATTTCTATGACTGAATTTGCAGTCATGGAAATGTGAACCTAGGGACAGGACGTCCTCTCTCGTCTTCATGATAGCTCTGAAGGTGGCTTACAATGTGAGCCGAAAAGTTGGCAGATAATCTTTTTCAAATAAATACATTTCTTAAATTTGTATTTTTTTTTTTTGGATCTACCTTGACCGAACCCCAACTAAAATCATCTTAGAATAATATCTACGGTCAACAAACTCTCCTTTTGATCAGCTGAGGAACTTTCGATTGTGTTACTTCACACCCAGTCCAGTGTAATAGGGGATGAAGTAAAATAAAATAAGGGAGAGAAAAGTGTAAGGATGTTACACATCTTTGCCGTGAGGCCGGGGTGTTTTTATCTTCTACCTTCTCCTTTGTTACTGTTAGGGTCTGTCACAGTTAGAGAGGGGCCGGTCGACTGTCTGGGGCGTGGGAGGCCACCGAGGTCAGTGGGATAGAGGTGGGGACCGCTAGATATGGAACAGGACTTTCCCTACCTCCTTGTACAGTCTCCTTTCTGTTCCTCGCTGGAACAGCTGTTGATGGAGTTCGGCTTTCAACATGTCACCTCAGACCGAGGGTGGGACATGAAGGAGTCCACGCATCAAAATCATCATTAATATATTCATATATCAATGTATATATCATGTTATATGTACAATTGTATTTTCTTTGTATTAATCTAATATTAAGTAAGAGATTTGTGAATGAACCTTTGAAAAGTTGACGAGACCTCTATTGCTAATTCTCAAGGCTCGTAACTATCAAAATTGTTATATTAGAGACTATTTTATCTTCTCTTTCTTTTATTTTCTCCGATCCTACCCAAGAGATGCCAAAACTATCATTTAGTAATATATATATATATATATATATATATATATGCCGCATTTAAGAAAATATGCAGACGAACTGCGTTTGTATTTATAAAACATTTTCGTTTTATATATATAATATGTTTCAGTATACATTCATATTCATGTATGACCTTAAGAGTATGATACAAAACTATTTCAATAGGAGACGTTATTTGTCTGCATATTGTATGTTTAATGAATTATTGAAGAAAAATTATTAGATTTTACAATGATGAATCAGGGCCAATTGAGTTCCTGAATTTAATTATTTAAGGCAATTTTAAAAATATACATATAAGGAAAGATATTTAAGAAGTTAAAGAAGTACAAGATCTGTTTATTTGATAGCTGGCCATCCCCTNTATATAAATGGTAGGGCGAGGGGGAGTCTGTGTCAACGCTCTACGAGTCACAGTTATCATTTTCTGTTATACTCATATTACATTGAATGAAAACCGTAAAGCTGAATTCGTTACGGGGCAATATGGCACCAGATGGAGAGGGGATTGTGTGAAATGTTACTTTTCCAATGCAAACATAATATATTGCTACAAGAAAAATTAAAATCACAAATACGTTTACTGATAAAAGAAATATTTTAGGAATTATGCAGCGGAATTTAAAAAAAATAGGAGTGGGGGTTTACAGGTACTCTAAATTATAACTGAACTTATACTTAATTTTAACTTACTTAAATTAAAATGTAACGTTCTTGAAGCCACGATTAGTAGATTCTTTGCTAGTTTTAGAGGAGAATCGGACCAATAAGCTCTTTTCTCCTTGGAGGATAAGCTCTAGTCAGTCCTCTTTGACTAGATGAGTTTAGAAGCTTATTTTATTTTATTTATTTAGAAATTACATCCTGCACAGCGTGCATTTTGCAATTAGCTCTCATAGTATATGATAAATATGTACTAATTAAAGCTTATTGGGGTCGGCTCAGCATGCATTGTTCTCGCGTTACAACAATGTCCAGTATGAGGACCGAATCCCACATTTGTCTACAGTATTTATCGCCCTTAGTTTGTTTTTGTAAAGATACTCATGGATTTCTCATTCAGATGGGTCTGGGTTTAAGGTAAACCAAACCAAATATTAGTCTAAATATTACCGTTATGAAGAAATGTGAAAAATATAAGTGCAAGATGTAATTTTGTAATTGTAATGTTCTGCAAAATTTTTGTGAAAGGCCCCAACAAAAAAGGTTTTTAAGAATGAGCTAGAAGGTTTCTCATCTTCGCCCGGCCAGTCTGAGCTAGCCTCTACGACATTAACTTATTGTCTTATTACATCAAATTCCTCATTTATTCTTAGCCCAACAAACCAAAAGAGATGATTTTTAGTCTTGAGTGTATTTTATGTAATACATCTTTCAGTAATAGCTTATAAAGCTAGACATGGCTCTTGGTATTGGATCGGATATAAAACTCTTCAATTTGAGTAGTATTGGAAAAAATACATCTTTTGTGAGGTTCTTAAAGCTAGTTATTAAATATAATTGAAAAATGAATTTACTGAATTTTAATGGGCATTAGAAAACATCCAAAAGAAAATTAATCTGTAAACTATTGTACGTAGGGAGGAAATTATTTTAGAGAATTTTAATTTTAGAAAATTTTTCTAGATGCCAATTCTTCTTTTCAAATGAACAAATTAATTTGCAATTAATTCGGGAAATAAGACTGAGAAGTGAAAGTTTTGAACTTAGAAAAACCATTACTGCAGTTTTTGAACTACCATACTCTCGACTACAATTTTTGATCTTGATACTTTCTGAGTGAAAGGTTCGATCTCCGTGTAGACACAAATGTTTTAAATTAAGGGAGGTGGAGTACTCAATTACCATATTATATACTATTTATATCTTACGTAGTATATAATTTATGAATACGAGGATTATTTATATTTACCATTAATATAAATGAACCTAGTGCGGCGTGCTTTAAAAATTCATTGGGGAATTTAGACGTTGTACTACTGTTTTTAAGTCCGCTAAATGATGTTGAATGAAGACGATTTCTTAAAACACCTAAAGACTTCTGAACGCCTTCTTCTTCACTCCTAAGAGCCATGGGAAGAGAAGCTACAGGTAGCTACCCTATTCTAAACACTCATGCCTCAAGAAACACTTATGCTTATCAGTAAACGCATGAGAGTTGAGAATTCTCTCGTCTAAACCAGCGCACTTTTTTAAACAAGATATATACCCAGCTCTTATATTTTTGTATGCCTTTGGGATATCTCGGTAGTACTCCATTGTTCAGAGATTAATCTTATCATCTTATTAGCATTTCCTCTCACCAGTTGCCCTGTTCCACTTTACTTACAATAACCCTCCATAAAATGAGATGCATTTAGGAGCCTACAGCTATTACCTTGTCTATTTTTCAAAATCTGTACATCTCTTCTTTTTTTCATAAAAATGAATCAACTTTTTTTTTTAATAATTATTTTTATTATGTATCAAAATAATTTTCTGATCGACGATCTTCAGTAGAACCTAAAAATATATCCCGTTAAAGTGATGTATTTATATGCACTTGTGCCTGAAATTTTAAAGGTAAAGATAACAAATTTCGTTATCTAAGCTATTTTTTACAAGCATTTCATAATCATTCAACCGAGAAGTATTAAAAGAGATAAAAAATAAAACTTTCTATAATTTATGTACTGTAAATTTTTCTCGAAAATACATACTAAAGAAAATATTTAAAAATGTAATCAGAATTGGGCAAGCCTCTTTATTTTAAAACACATTAATCTGTATATGGGACCGATGAACGAATTAATTTTTTGCTGAAATCGGATTCGTGTGCGGAGAGTTTAGAAAAATACCAAATTAAATATTATTATGTCTTTGTTGTTTAACAAATTTACACATATTATTAAAAAAATTATTCGCCAATTTTAGGGAAGAAAATTTTATTGAAGAATATCTTTTTAGTGTTGAGATGTTATCTTTGTACACTCGTAGCTTTCTGCAGTTTGAAACAAACAATAATAACAAAAATAATAGCAATATAACAAAACAATTCTTGTGAATGGCTATCTTCAGTTGACATTTCTCCTAAGTAATGGGCTTCTTTTTTTTTTTTTTTTTTTTTTTTTTTTTTTGTACTAAACCCAAATTTTGTAGAATGACTTTGAGGTTAATAATCTTTCATATTGGTTTTCTGTTTAATTTGAAAAGCCCTCATGGAAAAGAGGTTGTGCATACAATTTTATTTATTCATAAATAAATCCTGAGAAGAATCTCTTATGTCCCATTGTCCCTTTTAGCGGAGCCACGTTCTTACTTAAATCACAAAAGAAATTTTGCGATTTACCAAGAGGCGTTCTCTATCAGATCGTATTCGCCAATCGACTCATCCCTCGCTTAGAAGCCGTGTTTGAGTTTGTTCTGAGGCCCTTTGAGTCGTTCTAATCCTCGGGGAAGATATTACATATTTCAAAGGGCATCGATCCAAATGACCTTTCGTACTCGCATTAGTTTACTCCAGCCCGCTGGTCATTTCTTTCACTCTTACCATTCGTTTGTGGACAACCATAAGACGTTCTTACAATTTTTTTAAAAGAAAATTTCGGTAATATCATTAGGTAGACTTACATAAACTAACTTAATTTGATTTGCTAGTATAATATTAAATTGTAAGTGAAGAAAATTTCACATAAAAATTTGCTGACAACTAAACAAAAATTTATCGTGCATGGAACCCGAAAAAAATAATTACATTATGAGTTTCTGGTAATGTATCCTCCTATTTCTTTTTTAAGATTGATATTTTAAAATTAATATGTATAGAAAGTATTTACAGAAGGCTGCATATGTAGCAAACAAAAACAGGTCGGATAGAGAGTGCAGAGCAGACACAAAAAGAAAATATCAATGTGCAATGCCTCTATTTGACCTGTTCTTGATTGCTATATATACATACATATTAGTGTGTATGAGTGTGTGCTTATGTGTAACGCATGTAAAATTTAAAAATACAGGAAATTCTGTATTAAAACTTTTATTAGATGAGTTATAGTCTAAAATTGGTGTAATGCGTAGGGTTTGTTGATCTTTAAACATATTAAGTAAGTTTATGCGCGCGCGCGTATGTGTGTGTGGGTGGGTGAATGTCTGTGTGGGTGTAGTAATAACTACCCAACATATACAATCAAAAGAAAAACTAAGATCGTTACTAGTTTTTGGCTATATGCTTGGAGGAGTCAAACCCACCTATGAACAAACAGACGGACAAACAACGTTTATACAATACCTCCATTTCTACTAAGCTGGAATTTTTAATTATTTTTGTTTCACTAAACCCTATTTCTCCCAAATCCGAATTTAACTAAAATCGAGTTCCTTCAACGATTAGCCGTGGAGTAGTATTACTATACTTAAATACTGATTGGATTTATTATTTGAATTTTGAAATAAGAGAGCTCGTCCTACAATTAAAAACTCTATTCTTAAACATCTTTTTTTATTATTCATTAAATTTAAAACACTTTTTCACGGCCATATTTTAGCTTATGTTGTCCAGGGCCGGTGAAAATTTGTTTAGAAGACACTTCATGGCAATAATGTGAATAGCTTGATTTCCTTAAGGTAAATCTGGAAAAAGGGAAGGGGGAAATCTGTTTTTGAGAATTATAGTTATGGCCGACAAATGTGCCTATCAGCTAAATGTGCTGACATTGACATAATACATAGATTTATATGTGAAATGCTTTGGCTCAATGCCTGAACTCCAACCAACATCTCCACATCGAATGCAGACCTCAAAATTCTTATCAGAACGACCAGATAAAATAAACTGTACACAACTGCGGTACAGATTCAACGCGCATTGAAAACAAACCACTTCTTCCCGATCTCGAGATCACATGTTCTGGACTGTATCTAAGAACAAACCTACTACTCAAACTCCGGAGGCCTCAGAACTCCGGGGTAAAAGTTACATTAAAGCTGAAATATAAGTAAATTCAAATTTCAAATCAATCCTAGATTGTTGAAACTAAAAATATGGTACGTTTGAAATTTTATGTCTATGTGAGTGTGTGTGTTTAGCATCCAAGTATTTTGATGTCCTTATGCTTTCAGGACATCTCGGTTTTAGGGTTAGCCAGGTTTCAAGTTATTCCTTGAATGTATTCAAAAGTGTATTAAGTTTCAAGAAGCTTTATCCTACATTTATTTTTTAATAATTTGTATTCAAGTATATAATTCCTGCTATATTTTTATGGGGTAATTCAAACAGACCGCTGTAGTCTTCATAGAAATCCCATTTTATTTTTCAAGTTCCAATACTTCGCCTTTGGGAATATTTCACACTTTGGCATCGTATAGATAACATTGTATATTATACAAGGGCCTAGTTGTACAATCAAATGGCATAATAATACTTATTTTCAATCCATTACAGACCAAATTTTCAGGAAAAAGGGTCTAACCTTCTTTCTAACTACCAGGTATAGTTAATAATATATTTGAGAGCCTTTTAATAAAATTTAAAATTTCTATATTAAAGAAAAAAAGTTTAGACCAAATCTTAGCCACTTAAAGTCATTAATATAATAACTGTAAATATTATATTACAAGGATCGCAATTATATTATAACCAGTATGTGTCTCCAAACAGTGACTGCTTTCAGACTGCCTCTCGTCGGGTGTGGCAATCTAATTCGCTATAGAAATTCGTAATAATAGACTAGGATATCCTTAGGGAGAAGTTTCCGACACAGAAGGATAAGGGCCCACATAGAGCAGAGGTCAGGACGTCTGGCTGGTGACCAGAAAACGCGGGTTCGTGTCTAGTCGTGGACCGTGTCCTATGGTAATTATTTTTCTTTAAAACAACAAGTACTGTTTGTTGCGTACGCACACTCATGTATTGATGCAAATTCCTCACGTGTATGTAAGATAAATTTATTTAATGGAAACCGTCCAGTCTTAACGAAAACTCCGATCAGTACATATGGAGTCTGAAATTTTTTCCTTAGAACTCTGCTTCAACGAGTTATTTTCCGAAGAATGTGGTATCCTGTCGGATAAACAACCTGATTTTACCACAGTAATCAATCATTTGATCAAATCAGTCATTGCCATTGAACAGAATTGATTTTAATCGCTAATAAACTTGCACTATAACTTGCATTTTAACTTGAATTTGCACTATAACTTGCACATTATAACTTAAGCTATAACTTACACACTATAACTATTACACTAAGATGATTTTAGTTAAGGTTCGGTCGAGGTAGATCCAAAAAAACACAAATTAAAAAAAATGTATTTTTTTTAATAAAGGATTATCTCCCAACGTTTCGGCTTGTATTGTAAGCCATCTTCAGGGCTATCATGAAGATGAGAGAGGACGTCCTGTCCCTAAGTTCACATTTCCATGACTGAAAATCATCTTAGAATAATATCTACGGTCAACAAACTCTCCTTTTGAACATATAACTATTACATTTCAACTTGCACTATAACTAAATATTATAACTTGCGCTATAACGTAAACACAATAAAACTATCCCATTTCAACATGTACTATAAGTATTGACTTGTTGAGGGAACGTGCCTGATCTGCACATAAATTGTTCGTTTCGTATTTTTTTAATTATTATGTTTTTCAATTATATTACCCATTTCAAGATAAGAAGTGAAATGCTTAGTGTAATTTCTCTTGCGCTTATATTGATATTGATAAGTGATGACGGTGTGTTTATTTATCTGTTATTAATTTCTTCATTTGTTTTCTTCTTCTGTAACGGTTTGTGTAGGCTGACATTTGTACATTTCCGCGATCAGCCGACATTGGCCGACCTCCCCCGAGTTCAGGGTCCTCTTGCTTTCCCCGATCTCAGCGGACAAAGGAGTGCGGGCGGTAGTGGGGGCAGACCTCAGTCATCCCCTCCAGCTCGCGGCGTCTTTCTCTTCCTGCTCCCCGGCCAGCGCTGCAGGCAGGAGTGCGCCCGAAGCCCAGTGGTCGCGAGTTGGTGCTAGTCGTGCAAGTGTGTCCGCAGTGTTCCGAGAGCCGACGGCGCGGCCAGGTGCGGAGGTGACTCAGACAGCAGCGCTAACGGTCCCTCGCCCTCTCAGGATGTTCCTCGCCGAGCGGAGGTTTCAGGCCTACTCGTACTCCCTGCTCTCCCAAGGTATGTGTTTCGGCCCAAGGGGATGGCCCAAAATCCTAATTCTACGCCAAAAATAACACAAAACACATTCAATTAAATCCAGTCATATGTCTCAGAGTGTTGCCATCTGTCATATACACTGCCAATGAATCTCTCGCTCGGCAAGATATGACGTAGATATGGGGAAAGACTTTCAGGGGACAAAGGTTGGAAATCGGGGCGCCAGGCTAGCTCAGGGGATCCGTACGGGTCTCGCAATCCTGACGCCGCGGGTTCAAATCCCGCCCAGGTCAATCTTTTATTTATAAATAGAAGCTTGTCCTGAGCCATGGGTGTTTAAAATGGGGTTGCAAGGGAGGCTTACACAGCAAAAAAAAAAATTGGCAAATCAGTAATTTCGATTACGTTTAAGTCCCCTGTCAAATGCCCATCATGCAGAAGCTGCACAACATAATTTTCCATTAAAGATGGATATAAATAAATAATAAAAAAAATGAAAAAAATGTAATTTACAATCAGGAGAGAACTATTAACTTAAAAGGTATGACAATTGCTTCAGACAGGCTTAAAAGGAAGAGAGAGGGAAGTGCCCACACATCCAACATTTATAAAAGGAGAGTTTTTTGGGGTTTTTTTTATACCGTAGATATTATTATTAGATGATTTTAGTTGGGGTTCGGTCAAGGTAGATCAAAAAAAAAATACAAATTTAAAAAAATGTATTTTTTAAAAAGAATACCTACCAACGTTTCGGCTTACATTGTGAGCCATCTTCAGGGCTGCAATGTCATAAGAATACAAAGTATTCTTTTAAATTTTTCTTTTTTTTGGATCAACCTCGACCGAACCCCAACTAAAATCATCTAATAATCCTACATTTACATTTGTTAATTTCTTCTTTTTTGGTGATTTTTCCTCGTAAAACGTCTTAAAACTTATAAATTAGACCATTACATTTTTAATGTTTGTGCTCTTCTATGAACATTTTTTCAACTCAAGTAATAGCGAAGATATTGCAAATATTTTTTTATCTTAATCTTAATCTTCTTTTCCTCATCAATTTTTAAACAAAATTTAAATCTTACCAGGGTTTTCAATTGGTGAGCCTAAATTCTGAATTTTGTTTCTACATTTTAAAAGTAAGAATGCACAATCAGTACACGAAATTACAATCATTATTATCTATCTTAATATACTTTTTATTTTAAATATCATGAAACTTATTTTTCACATATATTGAAATATAATTAGTTTTTTAACGCTAATAATAAAGAAGACAATATTTAATTTAAATTTTGGTTCCCTCCTAATCCAATTTACCAATTTCAGCCATTAACGAACTCCTTTAACGATTTATTTAAAAGGAGCTTATATGTATATTTGGTTTCATTATTTTGATATTTGATGACTCTTAACTGCGTGTCTAAGTTTTAACGACCAGATATTTTTAGCTTCTCCTATGTAGTATTCAGCTTGTTGAAGTTTTTTAAAATTTGTTCAAAGTGTACCCCTAAGTTGAAAATAATTTTCGAATCCAAATGACAGACCTATGCAAACATCAATAAATTACTAACCATTGATTAATAAAGATTTAATAATGTTTTGTAGTTTTTTTTTTTATCAAAGAAAATTAAAATATAGAAAATTATAAATTTAAAAAAAAGGTATGATTTCTGTCTCAGCTGTGCAAAGGTTCTAGAAAATATATACAGATTTAGTCTCGGCATATATGGTACACAAGTGGGCCAGCGTTTACTGTCTTCAAGTAGAATAGTGCATAAGTAGATGCTTGCATCTCATTCTCAACAGATATGTTCCATATTTCACCGTTGAAAACGAAAAATGTTTAAAACAAAAGTGCCATAATTGTGTGAAGAAATTTCAATTCTCATCCGATATCTCTGAGATGAAACAGAAGGAAAATTTGTCTTAATCTTGTTTGATTTAATCAATCGTGACTTAATCGCATTTCATTCTCTTGATTGATTTCTCCTCTCATGAATTCTCTATCCATTTTTATCGCCAGTATAATTTAAATTCATATATTGCAAAGTATTAGTCACATCTTTGTGAAAACCAGCTAAATATCGAACATTATTAATTTGCGGTCTCTGCTTGCGTAATTGAAAATTAATTAACAATTGTCTGTTCCCATTAGTCTATTAATACCTATGATTGAACAGCCTTGGCTTCCGAAGTCAGTTTGTTATTCTTACAGCAGGTTTTGCACGATCAATATTTTTTTATCAATATTCCCTGTCGGCCAGTTATGCTGATAGATAGGACTAAAATTGTCGTCGTCAATTTATTGAATTAGGGTTATTTGATTATTTTTGTTAATTCACTTATATCGTACAACTATTCATTATGTTACCAATGGTAAAAAATAAAAATAAATAAATAACTGTCTTACAAATAAAACTACAGGACATTGGAAAGTACAAATGGATCGTGTGGGAGTTTTCTCATTCTTTACCAAATATTAAAAAGATAATATTGATTCACTTCACCAAATCTTCTTTTAAAACTCCATTATGCAACTATGTTTAATAAATTCAACACCTCCAATTCATTGATGTATTTTTTAATTTTACGGTGTACATCTGTACAAACATCTGTTTGTACGTACAAGTGTGTGTTATAGTGTGGAAGATGTGTTTGTAGTTAAAATATCAATTTTCAATTATCGAATTATACATTAGAAATTGAATGTCATGTAACTCAAGTAATTGTTATTATAAATGTTTATCATTATTTCACATATGATGTATAATAAAATAAGATAACTACGTACAAATAACATACACGTTTAAATATATTCCTGGATTACATAATATAACTTATCATATTATACAAATCAAATATCGTGCTCTTATATAACATAGCTTATCATAATATAGAACACAAAACCCACACTTTAATCACTAATACATAATTTAAGCTATATTATTGCTGATGAAGACAATGTATTATTTTTAGAATTCTATCATCTTATCATTCGCAAAATGAAGTTAATTTTCAATTTAAAAAAAAAATATTTTGATTTCTATTAAGGTTTTCTTCAGTTTTGAGGTTTTTCCTTAAATAATTATGCAACTACTAACCTCATTTTTTATTCTGTGTTGAAATTACAGTTTGACAGGTAATTATAATTGTATAGTTCAGAATATATAAACAAAACGTATATATAGAAAATGAAACAATTATGGCTGCGACATATATTAATATAGTAATTAAGAGAGTGCAATGAACACACAAAAAGAGAAAAAAATGAAATTTTTAAATCTTTAACTAATTCCTTCTTTAATAGATTGTGTTTGTTATATATATATAATTAACTTNTAATATTTATTTGTATGTGAGTGTATATCTATATATAATTATGATTTCTCCTAAGTAGGATCAGTGAAGATGTGTAAAACATCATGTTACCAACGTAAATAGCTTGGTATCCTAAAATGCGACTTATATAAAGGCTGAAAAATATAAAATATGAAGTGTGATTCGCTCACGCAGCTTTCTAAACTAAACTAAAAAACTAATTTGAATTAATATGTAAGTTCTCTTATCTCTGTTGTCCCGTAGCTGATATATATAACAAACACAATCTATTAAAAAGGAATTAGTTAAAGATTTAAAAATTTCATTCGTTCGACCTAATTTAGAAAGACGATGAGCTTCTGTATTTGTCTTTAGTAGCTCAAATTTTCGCAAATTTTAAATTGAAAGAATGCAATTCTATTGTTTTTTAATGTTTGAGAACTTCAAGGCCATATAAACATTATACAAGTAACTTTTTAAAAATTTAAATTATTTTCAAACTTTTATGTTTCTTAAAAGTTCGATAATGTGCATATTTAGGAGTGTAACTTTGAGAGTAGTGTGGCTTTCTCTCACTTCAAAACATAGATCTTTGGCTTAAGATAAGCTTTGATGCATATCGCAATGAGCTTAGCAGGAATAGTAAAGTTATTGCCAAAGGCCTTAAAAGGCAATTTATAAGTCGCTTAGTTAAAATAAATTTATTTTTTAAATAAAAAATTTAAGTATGCAACAAAAAAAAAAAAATTTTTACAAATTGCTTAACAAATTTGACAATTTTATGAATATCAGGGATTTTTTTTTTTCCTTTTTCCGAAGATGGATTAATTTGGAAGCATTTTTCTGTAGAACCACCATAAATAGCGCGATTATCATCTAAGGAAATGAAGGAAAACTCTCTAATTACAGAGATCTCCTTTGGTAAGATTCTGCAATTAGAGCAGAGAGAAGGCTCCAGATGATTACAGAACCCCGTGCCAATGGCCTGGAATAATGCTGTCGGGGAGCGTACAGCCCCAGTCAATACCCAATCAAAATATCCCTTGACCATCCCCCAGACCAAAGAGTCCCGCAGCATGCATCCAATTGCTCTTTCAGTATATATTGCACGGAAAAATGTAGATTGAATTGATGAAAATTATGAATCTAAATTGAATTTCACCGATGAGAAATAACGGACATACCTAAAGTGCAACAAAGCACAGTTATGGAAATGTGAACTTAGGGACAGGACGTCCTCCCTTATCTTCATGATAGCCCTGAAGATGGCTTTCAAAGTTAGCCGAAACGTTGGCAGATAATCCTTTATTAAAAAAATACATTTTTTTAAAATTTGTGTTTTTTGGATCTACCTTGACCGAACCCCAACTAAAATCATCTATGAAAGGTTTTCAATTCAAAGGCGAAAGAAATAATTGAGAAGTTGGAGAAGTAACCTCTACAGTTCATAAATGTATTTTCCCTCAAAGCAGAGCACTTTCGAGGCTAATGCCTCATCCTCAGTGTTCTGAGTTGGTCGTGGTGAACTCTCTCAGACCTCTAGTGCAACTTGTTTGCCATATATATTGAGAAATTCGACATGGTTCTCAAACGAACTGTTCCTTATGTACATCACTGAGGTTATCAAGTTTTTTCTCCAGTTTTTTTTTAAATATCTTTATTTATTATAATTTGAACATGTAATGGTACACCATCTATTTTGATTATATAAAAACATGACAGTTTTTGACACTGAATAGAGGATATGGTCAGTGCCATAACTACCTACATTTCAAATTGGTTTGCGCTCATGAGCCTAGGAGGTCACGGGACCATTTCTTTTAAGACGGAGGGAAGGGTTCTGTGGATGGGATTCGCTTGACAGGGATTGGGCAGGAGCATTGGGGTGATTAAAAATGGAATATGGAGAATTGAATATTGATGAATTCTTTAACGAAGGGGATGGTTGAGTTCTTTACGAAGGGTGCCATTTGAAACATAATACGGAGTATGAACTATTGCACGAAGGATTTTGGATTGTAATGACCTGGACTTTAAGGATGTTGGACGGTATGTCCAGATTGGTCCAAGAAATGTTTTGTTTATGGTTTGTGTCAAGGGTTTTCTTAGTCGGCTTTCAGTATTCCCACCTCTCTCTTGCCATTATAATGACAGACGATTACGGAGGCACTACCGCTTCAAGTAAACATATTATAATATTTCCTATCTTATCTATAAACATCCATCCAGTTGGTCTAAAAATATTTGCCGTGTTTCATTAGAGACATTTATAAGAATAAGTCTCGTGATCGTATTTGATCAAGGTGGGACCAAACAGCGTAAAACCAAATGGAATCACTGGAGACTAGATCTGGAATATTCGGAAGGGAAGAGTAGCAAAAACGCTCAAGCTTCGTAGTTAGATTTAACATTTACACTTAATTAGGGTTTTTGTTGAAAATATTATAAAACAAAAATGGTAGTGAATTATACAACCTTTCAAGCTAATGTACTTATTTCAAAAACTAACTATTATTTAGTTATTACGATTATAAACTACAGTCCATCCCTTAACCTCCCCTCTCAATCATTTAACTTCAGCCACAATGAACCTATTCAAGGTAATGAAAAACTTGAATATCTGTGGATGTCTGCATTTAAAAGTTAGAGGGCTCATGTGGCCACATAAAGAAGTCTCTTAATATGCATTTTTCATCAAAGGTTACATAATATATATTTAATAACATTACATATTACATCTGTTTTATCTTACAAAATTTTCTAACTGCACATGTGTTGGTGATTTTCAATTTGGTGTTCATTTTAATTCCCTCTCATTTTAAACCGATTTTGGCCAATAACGAACACACCTAACGATTTATGAAATGAATCCTACAAACCGTATGAATTCAAATTTTAAAATCAGGAATACAAAAGCAATCATATAATCTAACGAAAGATAAATAAATGAATATACAGGTATCTAATATTTATTTGTATGTGAGTGTATATCTATATATAATTATGATTTCTCCTAAGTAGGATCAGTGAAGATGTGTAAAACATCATGTTACCAACGTAAATAGCTTGGTATCCTAAAATGCGACTTATATAAAGGCTGAAAAATATAAAATATGAAGTGTGATTCGCTCACGCAGCTTTCTAAACTAAACTAAAAAACTAATTTGAATTAATATGTAAGTTCTCTTATCTCTGTTGTCCCGTAGCTGAACTGGTTTCCTGAATAATTTTTAATTCGGACAGACAAGTTGTCAGCTTATCTGCCCATAGTCTGACTGGAGGTTAGACACCCTGGACAAGTAATCCTCAGAGATCGACACTCACAGAGCTAGCTGAACCCAGGTTTTTTATAGAAGTGTTAATCCTCACTCTCTCCTTCTTGATCCTAGATTGGGACAGACCGTGAGTTAAAGCACTAAGTACAAATCCGGGAGTTAACAACTAATTTGGATAAACCTTAATGAACCTGGAGCCGAATTTGTTATCAATTTCAGCGTTTTGACTACTTTCTTCTAACTGACCTGTCATTCCCGCCCGCGCATTTCTTGTCAGGGGGTTATGGTGGGCCTGTCCCCACTATACAAAACGGAGACTTTATCTACGACATTAATGACGTTAAAGGTGCTGGATACACTATGGTTTTTTCAAGAAGACCCGTTTTGCAGCTAAATTGCATTTCAAATCATTCTTCAAATGCGACTCAGCTTTATAAATTACAAATATTTCAGGAATCATTGTTCTGTTTAAAAGAAGCACAGTTTTGCAATATTTCACACGAATTTACGACACACATGGGAATTATGAAAGCTATCCGCTTGCCAGGATAGACCATTCCCTCCAGAATATTCTATGTCTTTAGTCGGTCATAGAATATTTAATATGGAAGCTTATTTTACAGTATATAAAACAAAAGATAGAGGAAAATAGACGTTTGGATGATCTGGGGCGAAGTTATAATATTAAAAAAGTAATCAATGTCAGGTCTTTATGCTGAGGTCGTTTTAAACCAATGAAAACAACTGCATCTCAATATCTATCCCAAAATCTTATATATAAAAAAAATATTCGAAACTTTGCATAAAAAGGAGAAAAAGGTATTCGATCTTACTGAAAGTTAGCAACAGAAACAGTAACCATGAAAAGCTTAACAAAAAAAAGCTAACTCGTTATTTCATCAGTTAAAAATTTGTCTTTCTTTTTTAAAAAATAATGGATTTTTCTGCAGTAGATTTTTACATTTCTTTATCGAAAAAAAGTGCAGGTCAAAAATAACGTTGAGACATTTCAAAAAAGATTATTAAAATGAACTTTATGACATTTAAATACAAAATCATATTTATTAAAAATTAAATTTTATGTGAAATAGTTTGCATCTGCTATAAGTCATATTATAAAAATGTATATAATAAAAAAGTAAGATTTTAGTTATAATTTTTGTGTTGTACATTGTATATGACGACTGAAATTTTGCAAATTTGATATTATGTTTATCTGTGCACATTATGTGTATCCGGTATGTGGGTTTTTTGTACTTTTTTTTTAATAAACATGGCGTTTCCAAATTCTCGAGTTCATTTCTCGAAATAAATAGTCTGTTTTATTTATTATTGTTGAAGTAAGGAAAGCAAAATAAATGTCTATCTCATTTCGGTTTCTAAAAGTTTTTGAGTTGTTAATTAGTCCGGATAAGTAGATGCTTAGAGGTTATTAATGAACTATATTTAGTACTTTTTTAATTATTTTTTATCTCTTCTGCAGCTTAATTGTGACATGTAATTATCTACATTTAACCACCCCATTCTAGTCATTCATGGTTCTAAGCTAAATTTTACTTCTCGGCGAATGTCTTCCTATTGCGGGACTTGAACCCACTGCACCAGTGTCACGAATGTATCCCACGGCTGAGTCAGCTTCACACCTATCCCTTTTTACTCTCATTTTCATTAAATGCATCATTTCGTCCGGCAAAAAACTGTTGTCTTTGTCTTTTCAGGACAATATCATCCCCCAGAAAACCCTTCTTCATCAGCCTTCACAACTGACTCGACTGTATACCTAGCGTAAGAAATGACGCTATTGTCTAGGTGCGAGGCAGACGTCCGCAGCGAGCCGAGTCAATTTCGTCTGCCCCCCCCCCCCCCCCCCACCCCCGGACAATAGCGGTCCCCAGACAATATGACGGAGGACTGATCCTCTCTCTCAGCTGCTGACGAAGGCGTTAATCCCGAAAGCTTTAAAGCAAAAAAGAAAATAAAGCATTTATTTGCTGAAATATGTGTAAGCTCACATTATCATCTCTCAAAAACATGCACTATTTGTTATTAATTAATGGTAAATACAACTACAAATTTTTATATTGAATCCAAATATAAAAATTTAAAAATATTATATACATATATTTTATTACTGGATTAAATTTTCACTTCTCGTAAATAAAAAATTGTTTCCAAATTGTGCACAATAAATTTTTATTAATAGCAAAGCATTTTTATAATCGAGAAACACACTATTAAGGCTCAATCATTATAAATCAGGTCTACACATCAGATAAAGACTAAGCTATTAATAAATATTTATTTTGATTAGTATAAAAATGTATTTACCCGCAGTAAAGAACTCATATTTCGAAGCCTGAAAAATAGGTAATAATAATTACGTAAATTTTAAAAGGCAATGTTTTTTTTTTATTAAATAAAACTTCATTAGTAATTACTTTCAACCTGTTTATAAGAAAAAAAAAAAAAAAAGGATAATGTAACGAAAAAAATATAACTTTTCTCCTCAAATAATCCAGCGTACTAATTCTTACATAACACAAATATTATCTTGAAAATAGTAATTGTGATATTGCATGTATGTCCGTGTGCATATATATATGCTCACATATTAAACCTATTAAATTAATGAAAATCGTGTCGTGAGTTATGTATTAATTTTTTTTCTTTAAATGATATATAAATATGGCATAGTGAAAATTAAAAAATGTATTTTACCTTTCACTATACCAACTTCGCTAATGGAAGAGGAGAATTTTTAAAAATCATTTGCATTAGAATTTTACATCTCTATTTTTATGAATGTGGTCGTTCTTCACTAATCGCAGAACAAAGCCTTTTCTTGTTTCGAGTACCTTAACTGTAAAATTATTGTTGAAAAATCAATATAGAAGTTCTAGTAATCTAGAACTGGTGGGATAGAGAGTTCAGTCTACACAAAAAAAAATTTTAAAAATCCTCTCTTCACTCGTCAGTGACGAAGGGCGGGAGATCCCCGAAAATTTTTCTTTTTGTGTGTGCATTGCACCTTCTATCCCACCTGTTCTTCATTATTATGTATCGCAGCCGCGAGTGGTTCATTTTCTATATATACTTTTATATGTATATTTTTTTTCTAGGGCAAGTTTATTTTTAATAAAAAATTGTCAGGCGCCAGTTGAAAAGCATATTGTCTATCCTGTCGAATTGACGCTCCCCTAGACTTAGCCCTAGTTCTCGGCCTTGTAGTCAAGGTGATTGGGGCGTGTAGGGAACTAGGCATCATATCCTTCACTGGTTGTTATTTTGTAACAGACTGGCACGTAGGAGGTGTTATTCACTCCTATCACTGCCATTAACACTACTCTCGGAGACATTTATTTATTTATTTCTCTATGCTTTATCCGAATTTACCCTTGTACGAGCTGTAAAAAAGGAAGAACTGAGCGGAAATAAATATTGCAGGAGAGGTAATACACTCCACTTCCCATCAACTGATATTTCTCTTTTGAAAGCTGAATAATATATAAAACTATTTAATCCAAACAACGCACAGTAAAGCATGTTATATTTGGATGCTTGTTATATCCAGCTTATTGGTTTCACAAATGTTAAATTTGTTTATTTTTTTTTTTTTAAGTGGGGTATTCTTCACTTACCTTTATTTCCGATAAAACTGAAATTACTCTACTTTACTCTAAGATGATTTTAGTTGGGGTTCAGTCGAGGTAGATCCAAAAAAGACAAATTTGAAAAAAGTGTATTTTTTTAAAAGATTATCTGCCAACGTTTCGGCTTATATTGTAAGCCATCTTCAGGGCTATCATGAAGATGGCTTACAATGTAAGCCGAAACGTTGGCAGATAATCCTTTATTAAAAAAATACATTTTTTTAAATTTGTGTTTTTTTTATTTACCTCGACCGAACCCCGACTAAAATCATCTTAGAATAATATCTACGGTCAACAAACTCTCCTGTTTACTCTACTTTATTTCGCAACCGTTTTCAATGTATTGGAAACACCAACTTTTGTGTGGTTTCTTCCCAAATATTTTGCCTTTTTTAGTCAATGTACTACAATATAAAATAACTAATTCCTAATATTGAAATTTCATTATATCCACAGCTAGTTTCAGTGGTACATTCTATTTACATTGCGATTAGTGAAGATGGAATTAATGAATATGTCCCCACAATTAAAAAAAATGATTAATGAGCTTGATAAAAATTTATTTCAATCAATTATAAGATTATTTTATATCTTATCTCAACTTGAATTTTAAATATATTTGAGGGTAAATATTACACAAGGAAATTCTCACGTATTGAAGCAATTGCGTACACACCTATATTGATATTATACCCTAATCTTGCACAAATATCCCTAATCTACAACTAACGGTTCACAGGCAGCAAACCGTATAAAACCACGTTTCTCGCAAAAAAAAAAAAAATTACTATTTTTTCTATATTGTGAAATAGCTGTATTTAAATTCAAATTAGTGTAATGAATTTAATTATTGAAATTGTTGAATAATCGAGGTCATATATTACCAATCAATAGGAGAATTTTTTTTTACCGTAATATTATTATTAGATAATTTTAGTTTTAAAACACAAATTTAAAAAATGTATTTTTTGATGACCAGTCATGGAAATGTGAACTTAGGGACAGGACGTCCTCTCTCGTCTTCATGATAGCCCTGAAGAGGCTTACAATGTAAGCCGAAACGTTGGCAGATAATCTTTTTAAAAAATACACTTTTTTTTAAATTTGTCTTTTTTGGATCTACCTTGATCTAATCCCAACTAAAATCATCTAATAATTACTAATCAATATTATACCTATATCCTTAAAAGTGTTTTCTTAAAAAATAGCAAGACAAGTAAATCTAGCCAAGATCTAATTTTCCTCAATATTATAGGCAATAACCGAATCTACAAGTTATATGACACTTTTTTTTTTTCATTCTGTGCACACAAGTGCACTGGTATATTTTGATGTATAATAATAATTTTAATGCACTTTGAAATACCATAAAAACAAAAAGAAATCTAATATAACCCTAAAACATTTATTTTAAGATTTTATCTGCTCCTTGTTAAACTCGTTAGCTTACAATAATTCAGTAAAAAAAAAAAAAGAAAGAAAACCAGTCCTGCAACAGGCCATATAGGCCCTTTAGAGGAAAATACTTGGTAAGGATGTCTGGCCGAATCTCAAGGGAAGAGTGGGGACTCGTTCAACCCTCCCAGCAAAATTCTTATATTTCATGCTTAATAAGCGTTTTTGAAAAATTACTATAGAATAAAAAATGTTAAAATTAAGTGTTACTTCCTTCAAGTATAATGTACATTTTTGGATGTAAATTGAGGAAGAAAATATAGTCCAGAGCTATGAGTGTTATAATTATTATAAAGGAGTGGATGAGATAATGAACAAGATAATTATCATTAGTTATATGATTATCTTGACATTTGGAGTTCCTGAATGTATGTATGTTTGGAGTGTATGAAATCAGCGTAAACTCATATGCACTAATAAGGATACACAATCATTTTAATGTAGCTTCCTACCTCTTTTACCTAAAGCGTTTCCAAACTAAGTCCAAAATGGCGGAACAGCAATGTATTCCTTTTGGCCTTGTAAAATAATGTATGGCATTTAAAACTATGCCATACATTAATGAAGCCAATAATCATATAAAATCTGCTTCCTCTACGTAGCTCTTGTGTGATCTACTTTTTACTGTGCCCACCAAATGACAGTAAATCAGTATCTTCATTTCTTTTAGCGCATCCTACAATGCCATATTTATTATTAATTTGGCTCTGATAACTCTGACAACTCTCTTAAATCTATTTTAAGAAATTCAAAGGAATTTTTGAGTCAACCTTGCACAAATTATTTTTCTAAGTAATATGTATATATATATTTTTCTTTTTGTGT